>RCUC01163257.1:0-110877 GCA_003697995.1 Taxidea taxus jeffersonii | reverse complement strand
CTTTTATTTCTCCAGAAAGGGCTTTTATTTCTCCTGACAGGGTTTCTCTAATATCTTCCATGCCTTTTTCGAGCCCGGCTAGAACCTTGAGAATCGTCATCCTGAATTCCAGATCTGACATATTACCAATGTCTGTATTGATTAGGTCCCTAGCCTTCGGTCCTGTCTCCTGCTCTTTTTTTTGTGGTGAGTTTTTCCGCCTTGTCATTTTGTCCAGATAAGAATCCGCTGTTCTCCTTGTTAAGTGAACTTGGTCTTGGTGTATTTCTTTGATCTTCTGGGGGAGGGGCCTGTTGTAGTGATTCTCAAGTGTCTTTGCTGCAGGCGGAATTGCACCGCCCTTACCAGGGGCCGGGCTAAGTAATCCTCTCAGGTTCGCTTTTGGGAGCTTTTGTTCCCTGAACGCTTCAGTAGAGTTCCGGAGGACGGGAATGACAATGGCGGCCTCCCAATCTCCGGTTCAGAGGAGCCGAGAGCTAGGGGCCCCAGTCTTCAGTGCGCCTTCAGAGAAAAGCGTTTAATCCCTCCGGTCTCCCCACTCCACGTTTGCACCCGCAGACCGCGCTCAGAGAAAATCGTGCGTAAGCAGTCCCGTCTCACTGGCTTCTGGGAGTGCTCCGAGCTCACCCAGCCTGTGACCAAGCGTCTCTGTCTCTGGCAGAGTCCCACCTGGAGTCTGTGAACCCCGTAGATCCCTGAGCTCTCCCGGGTCGGAGTCTCCCCGGATCTTGTGGGGACCCCTCGCACAGAGCACCGGTCCGTGTCACAGACCACTAGGAAACCTCGGCTCTGTCTCCGCAGCCGGCTTCCCCGCTCTAATACCTGTGAGCTCTGCGACACTCAGACACCCCCGATCCTTCTGTGACCCCGCGGGACCTGAGTCCACGTTGTCCCCGTGAGGTCTTCACCCCAGTTTAGCCTCTGGAGCGATGTCCCTCCGTGGAGCAGACTTTTAAAAGCCCTGATTTTGTGCTCCGTTGTTCCGCCGCTTGCCGGGAGCCAGCCCCTCCCCCTGGGGTCTATCTTCCCGTCGCGTTGGATTCACTTCTCCGCTGGTCCTACCTTTCAGAAAGTGGTCGATTTTCTGTTTCTAGAATTGTTGTTTTTCTTCTCTTCGATCTCCTGTTGGATTTGTAGGTGTTCGGAATGGTTTGATAGGCTATCTAGCTGATCTCCTGCTGGCTGATGTCGTCTCAGCCTGCTACTTCTCCGCCATCTTGACTCCTCCCCCCCCGTTTCTATAATTCTTAATAAGACATTAATTTGACTTGTTTCCAGTTTAACTGACATGTCAGTATATAAATACAAATTAGTGTTTAAAGCCTCATATATTTTCTAAAGAATTATAAAAATTCAATTTTACCTAAAATGTATATGTATATTTCATAGCAGAATAAAGGAGTTTTAGGTCTGGAAGTCACATCTCTAGAAGACAGAGATGTATCAACAATTCAAAGGCCTGTGACGGCAATGTCTAAATATTAATTATGAATTTCAAGTGTTATAATAAAATCAGAATACACTCAAATAGAAAAATTTTGAGTTTGACCCTTAGCCTATTCTATACTTGGTATCTGATTTTAAATTCTCTAAGCATGATAGATTTGACAGGGCAAATATTTGCTGACAGCTTTTCAATAGTGCCTATTAATTGATATAGAACACCATGGCAACCCAACCTTTCCTGGGCCTATGACAGTCCTTTGTGCACAGAAGTGCAGTTAGAACAATGTCCTATATGACATGTAAAACTTAAGTTGGGACTTAAAAAAATGGTATTTATCCACTTGAGAGAGACAGAGAGCAAGAGCTGGGGGGTATGGGAAGGGGGAGAGGCAGAGGGAGAAACATACTTCATGCTGCACAGGGACCCTGACACAGGGCTCTACCCCAGAACCCCCAGACCATGATTTGAGCCAAAGGCAGATTCCACCAACTGAGCCACCCAAGCACCCCCTAAATTGGGATTTTTGATGCTTCACATAAATGCATAGTAGTCTAAGATCTATTTAGTTAAGTCATAAGGCATGCAATATCAAGGACGATATAGCTCTGAAGAAAAATAGGCATCAGGATTTTGCAGTATGGTTAAAATGGAAATGGGAAAGGGATCCACTTGAGAAATAAGAAATACTATATTATTGTACTTTTTTATTTATTTATTTATTTATTTTTAAGATTTTATTTATTTATTAGTTAGAGAGAGAGAGAGAGAGAGAGCGCGAGCACAGGCAGATGGAGAGGCAGGCAGAGGCAGAGGGAGGAGCAGGCTCCCTGCCGAGCAAGGAGCCCGATGTGGGACTCGATCCCAGGACGCTGGGATCATGACCTTAGCCGAAGGCAGCCACTTAACCAACTGAGCCATCCAGGCGTCCCTGTACTTTTTTATTTTTTTAAAGATTTTTATTTATTTATTTTGACACAGAGAGATCACAAGTAGGCAGAGAGGCAAGCAGAGAGAGAGAGGAAGAGAAGCAGGCTCCCTGCTGAGCAGAGAGATGCAGGGCTCCACCCCAGGACCCTGGAATCATGACCTGAGCTGAAGGCAGAGGCTTCATTAACCCACTGAGCCACCCAGGTGCCCCTATATTATTGTACTTTTAAGACCATCATTTCATTTCTCCTTTCTCAGATAAGCTTATATAGTCTGATTCCCACTGCATGGTAAGAGTTATATATGAGAAAACAAACAACCAACCAATATACTTTAACTTTTCTTCTTGATATGGTATCCCCAAATCCAAAGGGCAACTGGTTAAAGGAAGAAAGATCCTAATACATGGAGAACCCAAGCCTGTTATTTATAAATGAAGTTGGGAATCAGAGATGAAGTGTTATAATGCTGATGACAGGAACAGAATAGAAATCCTAAACTTTGAATTCTGAATCAAATTTACAAGCTGTATCTTTCCAACGAGAGCTCTCTTAGCATTTATTTCATAGATGAAATTATTAATTTAAGAAATAATTATTAAGGGGCGCCTGGGTGGCTCAGTGGGTTAAAGCCGCTGCCTTCGGCTCAGGTCATGATCCCAGGGTCCTGGGATCGAGCCCCACATCGGGCTCTCTGCTCTGCGGACAGCCAGCTTCCTCCTCTCTCTGCCTCTCTGCCTACTTGTGATCTCTGTCTATCAAATAAATAAATAAAATCTTTAAAAAAAAAAAAAGAAATAATTATTAAGCATTTACTGTGTGTGAGGCACAATCCTAAATACTGAAAATACAAGAGAACAAAACACACCATCCCTGCCCTCATGGTTCCATGACTCTAATGAGAAGACAATTTAAAATAATTTTTTAAAGGGCACCAGGGTGGCTCAGTTGGTTAAAAGTCTGCCCTTGGCTCAGGTCATGATCTCAGGATCAAGCCCCTCACCAGGCTTGATGCAGGGGGGAGTCTGATTCTGCTGCTCCCCTCTGCTTGCACAAACTTGCTCTCTCTCTTTCTCTCTGTCAAATAAATAAATAAACCTTCCAAAAATAACATAACCTTAAAATATGAGAAGTGCTATAAAGAAAAATAAGACTTAATACAAATGAGTATCAAAGCCAGAGGGAGAATTCTAGATATAATTTAGATAAAGTGGTCAGAGAAAAAAAATATCTGTAATTATGCCATTTAAACAGAAATACAAAAAATACAGTCTTCTTAGCACATCTGCCTCAAGTGTTTTTCTCTAATGCAAAGAGTTGGTAGTAAAGCCTTCAGAACTGCATAGGGGGAAAGTCCACTTTTCCAGAGTTTGTAGGAAAATCCAGGAGACTGATAACATACAGCTATGTAGGATATTAGAGAGAAATTGGATTTTGGAGGACCAATGTGGTTCAGTCAGTTTAGCCTCTGCTCAGGTCATGATCTCAGGGTCATGGAATCAAGCCCCGTGTCTAGCTCCCTGATCAGTGAGGAGTCTGCTTCTCTCTTTCTCCCTCTCCTCTCTCAAATGAATGAATAAATCTTTTTTTTAGTTTGTTTAAAATATAGAAATTAGATTTTATTCTAAGTACAATGATAAATCATCAAAGAGGAATAACATGAATAGGAAAATTATTTAAGATATATTAATACATTTGATAAACTTTTTCATAAGAGCAATATAGAAAATATATTTCTAGACAGTAACAAAGAGTAATTAGAAAAAAAAAGATGATTTGAGGGGGGAGATACTGAGTTTCAATTCTGGAAGTGGCAGTCTCAGTTAGTAGATGAAACATCTTGCTGAGAACAATTAGAAACCTGGGGCTATGTGTTATAAGAACGATGTTTAACGGCATTAGAAAGCTCCAAGTTAGTGAGGAATCATAAGACCTGGAAGAGTAGGTAATCAGGGAGGTAAGCCAGCTTTTGCAGCAATTTTTCTTCTCAAGGCCATTGTTGATTGAAGAAACATCAGCTTCCATGCTAGGGACAGAGCTTTCAGATTTCCTGGACTGTGTGCATAAAGACTGAATATCCTGTAAGGGTAAGCTCCAAAAGTTCCCAGGAGTATGCTTTAGTGTAATGAGGGTGAACTCCCCTCATACCAGAATCATTTTATCCCCTGATTAGATTGTGATACATAATCTCTAGCTGCCTCCAAGAAACCAAAGTGACTCCATTTTACAAGAAGATTAACCAGGGCTTCAAATTAGTTTGATAATTCTTCCTAAACAATGTTCAGCACACAATAAAAAGTAAATAAGCCTATGAAAAATGAGGCAATCTAAAACAAAGCAAAAATAATAGCAGACTAAAGGGGAATTAAGGCAATGGTATTAAGATTCAAATTTTTTAAAGTTTAATTTTATTTTTTTCAGTGTTCCAAGATTCACCATTTATGCACCACACCCAGTGCTCCATGCAATCCGTGCCCTCCTTAATATCCACCACCAGGTTCATCCATCCCCCCACACCCCTCCCCTTCAAAACCTTCAGTTTGTTTCTCAGAGTCTACAGTCTCTCATGGTTGTCTCCCCCTCTGATTTCCCCCAATTCACTCTTCCTTTCCTTCTCCTAATGTCCTCCAAGATTCAAATTTTAAATAACAAGGACTATTATTTTCAAGGAATTATATGACCAAATAGAGATTTTCTCACAGAAATGCAAACTATAAAAAAAGAAATCAAATACAAATTCTAGAAATGAAAGATACAACTAATAAGAGAAAAAACTGAATGAATGAGAAATTGCTAGACAGATAAATATTGAATGGAATGCAAAATTGAAGATGATTAGAATAGAGGCAAAAGAATGAGAAATATAGAAAATAAGATACATATTAAAAAATGATTTTTAAAACCCAATTTTATCATTTTAATTATTTATTTATTTTTAAGATTTTATTTATTTATTTGACAGACAGAGATCACAAGTAGGCAGAGACAGAGAGAGGGGGAAGCAGGCTCCCAGCTGAGCAGAGAGCCCGATGCGGGGCTCGATCCCAGGACTCTGAGATCATGACCTGAGCCAAAGGCAGAGGCTTTAACCCATTGAGCCACCCAGGTGCCCCCAATTTTATCATTTTAAATTGGTATCTCAGAAGGAAAGAAAAAAGATTGAAGAAAGTAATATTCGGAGAAATACTGCCTAAGAATGATGAATGATGAATGACTGATGAATGGCACCAAACCACAGATTCAAGAAGTACTATGACCCTCAATAAGGATAAAGAAAAAGAAATCCACATCTTAGTAAACCAGCATAAAATAATGAACAAAGTTTTGTGGGTTTTTTGTTTGTTTGTTTTTTAAATAGGCTTTATACCCAACATGGAGTTTGAACTCACAACCCTAAGATCAAGTGTTACATGCTCTACCACGTGAGCCAGCCAGGCACCCCATGATTTCTTAAAGACAGTAAGATAAAAGGGAGATAATCTTAAAAAAACAAACAAAACAAAAACAGGAGGAAAAAAATAGAAGAGACTTACTGACTTCCTATTGAAAAAATGGAAGCCAGAAAGCAATCTATTGATTTAAAAAGGAAATGTTGAAAAAAATTACTATCAAACTAGACTTCTATATTCATCAAAAATTTCATTCAACAATGAAGGTAAAATTAAAGATGTTTTCCAAAAAATAAAAGGATATCTCAACTGTAGATCTGAATTAGGAGTGACACTGAGTATAAAGAAAATCAACTAAATGAAAGGCCAGAGATGCAGGGTAGAAAAATAATGAAGAGAATAAGTAGTGATTGTGAGAAAACAAAACAATGATGTTAATGTCTAAGGTGGACCATATTTAATGAAAATTAAAATGTCCACACAAAAATTTTTCATGTTAGATTTTAATAAATAATGATGCAAGGTAATTACTGAAAAAATAGAAAATAATCATCTAGCTAATAGATAAGGGGAAATGTATTTTTGTAAAGGAATAAAAAAAACAAGAAAGTAATGAGAACTTTATATGGCCCTAATGATATTAAATATAAATGAAGTAAATATTCCATTGAAATTTTTTCTAAAACTTATTTCCAGGTTTCTAACTGTTGCCTGAGGCAGAAGATGAAGGAAAGGGACACAGGGGTACATTTGGATGTTATGGAACTTGTTCTATATCTTGATATGGTGGCTATACAGATGTATACATTCGTCAAAATTTTTAAATGTGTACTTAAAATGCATACCATTGTTACAGTAATGTGTTTATATGTTTTTTTAAGATTTTATTCATTTATTTGACAGACAGAGATCACAAGTAGGCAGAGAGGCAGGCAGAGAGAGAGGAAGGGAAGCAGACTCCCTGCTGAGCAGAGAGATGCAGGGCTGCACCCCACGACCCTGGAATCATGAGCTGAGTGGAAGACAGAGGCTTAACTCACTGAGCTACCCAGGCACCCCTATATTTTTTTTATAAAATAAAAATGATAGTGAAGTCAGCTTGAATGGATTTCCATTGGCCAAATATGCAATAGTTTGAGCACCAAAAGAAATAATAATAATAATTATAATAATAGATTATAGCATACTGTTAAAATGGAAATCTCTAAGTTCATACTATATAAATAAATGAATAAATAAAAAGGATAAAAAAGATATCTTCCTTAGGCCAAAATGTTAAGTAAAGTGAAGAAAGAATATTACAAATAGAAAATCACTATTCAGAGCCAATATCGTGGTTGCTAATTCAGTTAGGAATCATCTATAAACACTGGTTAACAGGTGGATGTCTGATAAGGAACCAGATACTGATGCAGTCCCAGAGTATTTACCCACCAAACACTGGTCAATTACTAAGCAAATAGTGACATCATTGTGAAGATTCCAGGCAGACACCAATTTGGCCAGGTGATCAAGGTTAACACTGTAGTGTTGAGACACATATCTCTGGACCTGATATACTTGAAAGGAGCCCAGCATAATTTTTTATTATAGTTCTGCTAATAACATATGACCTGAGAATGGTCAGGAAGAAACCTGCCTTCCTTCTTTGACTGACATCTTACAGACTGAAAGACCAGTGTTCTCTAACATTCTCAAGTCATGACAAACAAATAGCAAGGAACCATTCAAAAGAAATTGAAGTAACATGAGAACTAAAATCTACACAGGATACTGGATTGGATCAAGGATCAGATAGAAAAAGGGAAATGCTGTTGGGACAGTTGGTATGATTTTAGTGGGGTTTGTGTGTTGGATGCTGGTCATGTATTAATGTTGATTTCCTATTTGGATAATTGTAGTGTGCTTATGAGAAAGCATAGGGGAAACAGAAAATGGAATATTCTGGGGTGATGGGACACCAAGCCTGCAATTTGCTTTTAAGTGGGTCAGAAAATAACTGATTATGAGCATAAAACATAATATGCATGTACAAATATATACTGTACGGAGAGAGGCAGAAAGGGATTATGGCTGATGAAGTATAAGCGGTCAAATATCAACAACGAGGGCATCTGTGTGAATGGAATATAGGAGTATGAGAGTTTGCTTTGGGTTTTGGGTTTTTTTTTGTTGTTGTGGTTTTGTTTTTGTTTTGTTTTACCATTATTGCAACTATAATCTAGGTTTGAAGATATTTCAAGATAAATTGTGAAGAATGTAGTGAGGATTATGTCTATACATAAAGAGTGATCTTCAGGATATATGAAAAATAATGTGCATTATTACAAGTACAAATAATATTGTTATTTTATAATTATTATATGTACAATATGGAATAAGGGAAATCATTATGCTAATGTTATTAGGAACTAAGATTATCAATTTAAGAGAAAAGAATATAAACTTATATTTTAAATTAAGTAAAAAAAAAACCCTTGCATTTTTACTCCTGAAGTATTATATCAACATTAACTCATAATTTATTTCTTAAAAAATGTATTTTCTACTGCCCACTGAAATAACCTAGAAATAATGACAACCCAGTAGCAATAAACAGCAGAACTGTCCAGATTATAGTCTCTAAAAAACAACCCACTAGAACCAAGGATCCTTGGAAAAACTGCTAAGTCCAGATCTTTGGGCAGGAAATACACAAAATAAATGTGGTCCATATTTTTATGAAAGAAAAAAAGAAAAATCTCTAAGAGTACTTACTAGGCTAGGGTCAAAAGGACACCAAAACCATCTTGAAAAAGTAGAGTGGCTAAAAGAAAAATTAAAAACATCAGAAAGAATAAGGACTACAATTGATTGAAACAGCACATATATTTGTTAAACCCCATGATTTTATAATGATACTTAAAAAAAATAAAATTATTATTCCTCCTTGGAGGTTCCCAGGATGCCAGCAAACTCTAAAAGCTGCAAAGTTCATGGGCAAAATTAAACATTGATTCTGACTTTCTGTATGAATTGTATTTTAGGTTAAAAAATTCTTCCATTACTACCCTGTGTAACCTGTATAAGTTTCTTTCTCTCTGAGCCTTGTTATCTATGAATGAGGATAATAATGCCCACCTCAGTGTTATTAAGAGCCTTAATTAATAGTTAATATATGCAAAGCATTAGTCCAGAGGATTATCTTCTCTGCAAAAAGATTTTTAAAGCAATTAACCTTTTATGAACTTCTGTATTTGCTAGTTCATTAGTTTATCATTAAACTTTATCTGCTCAAGGGCCCACTATAAATCAAGGACTGTGTCAGAGTTGAAATATGAAGATCAAGACATGCTCCCTGACCTCAGAGGACTTTTAATCTAGTAAAACAATGACCAAGAAGATAGTCAAGACTCAACATAAATGTTCAGACTGGTTTCAATTTTAGCAGCCTGCAGGTGGTTCTTTACCACCCATGCTTACTGTACTATGAAAATAAAAGAGGGGGACAGTGGAAATCTCAGTGCTAAATTACCAGAAAGATAATAACAGAAGAGCTTTATTATTAACAAAACTATAAAAATAGGAGGTTTAAAATTACTTAGATTTATAGGTAAGTGTTTAGAGGGTCTGTCTGTATTTCTGTTTCAGCTGGCTGGACAACACACAGGTACCATTCAGCTATTCAGGTCACGTTAACTGTATAGGACAAATGGGGCAAGAGTGAAGACTAATGAAGACAAATAGCATTTGAAATGGCAAGATCTAATTCTAGGTAAGCTGCCCTAGAGATGACAGCTGAAATTCGCTCATACCCCAAAACTACACCCAATAACCATTCATTATTTGCATGAAATGAGATGAGAATCAATGACCCAGAGTGTATGCATATCTACTGGGAATCTTCTACAAGCAGGTGACAAGCTGCATGCAAAAATCTATTCCACCCTGGTTAGAAAGATTTCTATTGTTAAAAAAAAAAAAAAAAGAAGAAGAGGGGTGCCTGGGTGGTTCAGTGGGTTAAAGCCTCTGCCTTCAACTCAGGTCATGATCCCAGGGTCCTGGGATCGAGTCCCACATCGAGCTCTCTGCTTTGTGGGGAGTCTGCCTCCTCTGCCTACTTGTGATCTCTGTCTGTCAAGTAAATAAATAAAAATCTTTAAAAAAATAAAAAATAAATTAAAAAAAGAAAGAAAAAAGAAACAAACACACACACACAAACTATGGTAGTACTCATTGAGAAATTCTGTGTAATGGCAATAGGAAATGATTCCTTGGTTTAGTGTTACCTGGTATAACCAGTTTGGGATTAATTTTTAATTAATAACTTTTCTGCAAGTATAACCAATAAACATTGGAAAGAAAGCAAAACAGAAGAAAGCAAAAATAGTGAATGTATGAACTTGCAGCTAAATAAAAACAAAAACAAACGAAAAACCAAACTTTTGAAGGTGCTGAAATGTGTTCATTAAATTATTAATTGTTGTAGTATTTGTGGAGCAAAATATGAGGCCACGTCTATAGTGACAAAACTGATTTAAAAGCAATTTCTTAGACCAGGGCTTCCCCATATTAGGGAAAGACATGTCACAAGACATCCAGGATATGGGAATGTTTGTACAGAATTAGACTACTGGAGGCAATTAACCAGATAGTAGTGTTGTCTGCATCCTGCCCAGCTGACCAAGAACTAGGGGGGATAAATGTCCAGGGGCCTCTTTTTTTTAAAGATTTTATTTATTTGACAGAGAGAGAGAGAGATCCACAAGTAGGTAGAGGGACAGGCAGAGACAGGGGGAAGCAGACTCCCTGCTGAGCAGAGAGCTGGACGTGGGGCTCCATTCCAGGACCCTGAGATCATGACCCGAGATGAAGGCAGAGGCTTAACCCACTGAGCCACCCAGGCGCCCCAAGGGTCCTCTTAATGTATTCACAATACACCTTGTGCCTAGGCTAAGGGTTCTCAAACATTACTGCAGGCAGCCATATGGGTTCTGAGATGAAGACTGAGGGATCCTGCAGGTAGATCCCCACATTCTAACCTCACAGCTGCTCCCCTTTTCCCTGCTATGTTAAAGAAAAAATTCCAGAGGGTGGGGGGGATAAGTCATTTGGAAAATTACTTCTTTGGTTCTAGAGCCACTGAAACTGAATTGAAAAATACAGGTGAGCTTGGAAGCTAGATAGCTCATTATAGCAAAGTTTTTTAACCCTGTATGTACATTAGAATCACCAAAAGAGGTTTTAAAAAACACAGAGGCTTGACACCTACCCTCAGTGATTCTAAATCATTCATAATATGTATCGGGCATTTAGAATTGTTTAAAACCTCCCCCAGGGCTTCTCACATTTAGCCAAAGTTGAGAAACACTTACTGGCCAGTCAGAAAAGGTCCCGTAATAAGATTCAGTTGAAACCCAGGTATGCTTGTCAGATGTAAGAACCTTGTGTAAGTCCAAATTTTCTTATTTAGAAGACAATAGAGGTCACACTCGCAAGCTGTTGTGAGTTTTCCAAACTGAGTTTTACCTGGGAAAAAGCCATAGTAGGCGGTGATGAGAAGTGTCTGAAGGTAAAAGTGGGGGAAAGGAGCCCCGACTTTTCTTTCTTAAGGAGACGGGAAAACTGAGTGCAACAAGAAAAACAAAATTGTTGAGAATTGGATGTTCTGAGACTCATTATCTGATCCTTCTTTCCCTTCTCTCAGACACCCATTAGTGAAAGTCAAGGAGTCAGGGTCAGTCAAAAATGGAAACTGAGAGAAAAAGAGTACAAAGCTGGAGACCTTAAAAAAGAAAAAGAGAAAATGGAAGTCAAAGAGAGCCATGGAAGAGAAAGCCCGCAACAAAGATGTGGTTTGCTCATTTTGTTTCCTAGAAACTTAAAATTTCTGAGGAAAAAAAACACACACTAATAATCCAAGTGACAGAAAGAAAATCTGGAAAAGGAGAAAAACTAGCTGTGACACTAGGTACAAAAGATACATGCTCATGGCAATTTTGCGCTTGGAAAGCATCTGAAGCACGCACTGGCTGAAACCATAATACCAACCATTTAATGAGTACTTTTTATGGACCAAGATGTTGTATTAGATGTATCACATACATTATATGTACTATGTGTATGTGTTTATCATCTTTTACATATACGATCTTAGAGTTTTATTATTTCGGTATCCTGAAAAGTATAGTTTGCATTATACAAAGTAAGAAATTGATGGATGAGGAAACTAGATATCAAGGCCACATAATCAGAACACAGAATGGAAGTTATTTGAAGTGCATTCTGTCTGCTTTCAAGATCTGATGTCTTTCCACAACACCCAAGAATGTTTAGGAATTAAAGCTTTCATTAAAGCTTTTGGATCAGTGGTAAACACACCTATCATTTTGGGAACTATGGCAATAAGAAGAGAAAGCCCAAAGAATTTCTTTTTTTAATTCTCTTTGAAATAGAGTTTATTGTAAAAGCAATAAAAAATGATGTAAGAAAAAACTGAGTAAAGTCTGTCGGGCTTGAATCCAGGAAAACAAAGATGGAATAAAATTGTGGCAATCACAGAAAGGATAGGCTCTAAGACAGTTTTCACTTAGGGTGAGATAAAAAGTCACATTTTGTGAATCCAGAAATTAACTGAATATAATATACAGTAAATAAAAACATCATAAAAACAAAAACATCACAGATCTTTTTAGGGGAGAAAAACAGGGATAAATCTGTGTATTTTGTGTTTTAGAAAAGTACTAATCTGTTCAAGTTGCCGAAGACTATGCAATGAGAAAGACCGGGAGCAAGGTACGCATGTTCAGAGCCAAGAACACAGGATGGGAAAGAACAAACACAGCAGGTGAAATTTGCCCCCAATAAATTCGGGATGGTCTTCTGTGAGAAAGGAAAATCTCAAGACGAGACTTCAGAAAGAGATGCGAGAAATTAAAAAATGGTAGTTGGTTTATGATATTGAATTGAAGAGGAGGAGGAGGAAGGTAGGTAATTTTAGCAGAAAAATGAAGGTCATCTGGTACAGAAAGAGAGAAGATTAGTTTCAGAGGAAAAGAGGAACCAACACTTTCTCTAAAAAAAAAAAAAAGAAGAAGAAGAAAAAACTGATCCACCAATAGGCAGTATAAGGGAACTTTCTGAGAGCAATGGAAATGTTTTTCTTTTTCCCATAAATATTGTAGTGGCTATAAGACTGTATACATGACAAATTTATAAAACTGTCCACTTAAAATTAGATAATTTTAATTTATGGAATTTTAACATAGAGAATTTTAATATATGGAAATTATGGAAAGCAGGCTGTAAAATAAAATAAGAGTGAAAGTGGATGGAAAATATTCAGCAGAAAATCCTGAAAGCATGAGAAAAACAGACCATTGCCTCTCTGTGGCAAGATACATAGGAACAATATCCAGGATAAAATCAAGAAACAGAAGATGAGTTAGCTCAGGTGGAATGAGAAGAGAAGATTTATAGAAAATCTTGTAGGACTAAAATCATCACAAAGGGGGATGATAGGAGTGCCTGGGTGGCTCAGATAGTTAAGCATCTGCCTTGATCTCAGGGTCCTGGGATAAAGCCCCATGTCAGGCTCCCAGCTCAGCAGGGAGTCTGCTTCTCCCTCTCCCTCAACCTCTCCCCCTGCTTGTTCTTGTCTCTTCCTCTCTCTCTTTCAAATGAATTTGTGTGTGTGTGTGTGTGTGTGTGTGTGTGTGTGTGTGTGTGTTGTGTATTTCATTTCATTTTCTTTATGTTTGAAATAGAATTTTTAAAACTAGCTGAATGGAAATCAAATGAATTTAAAAAGGGGAGAGGGAGATAGTAGAGTGATTTTCCTCTTTTCTACCAAGAAGTCCTGTTATCCTAATACATGGGCTGTGCTACATATCAGCTGGCAAACACAGTAAGCCATCTGGAGCACTTCACACTGGGGCCCCCAGAAAGACGATGGTAAAGCATAATTTTTCACACTGTTGATTTTCAGTGAATAAACACCAAAAAAGGATACCTAGGACCTAGGTTAGAAGGTTATTATTTGTTTAATTCTTCCAAAAAAAGAAAAAAAATGATCTGAAGATATATTTCTACCTAGTACAAGAAATATTGTAGTTGGAGCAGGGGGAGGGTTCAAAAAAGGAGAAAAGACAGAAGTAACCATGTGGGAATCCAAATCTTACAAATATTTATACCAATTCAAAGAAATGAAACATATTTTTACTCAAAAACAAGTGACCCAATAATTCTGAGAATATGAGAATAAGCATGAGCTAAGGAAAAAAATAGATGAGAAAAATACTACTTTCCTTTTTTTTCAGTTTTTAAAATACCACTTTTCTAAACATGCAATGGCAGTGTTTTGTTTTGTTTTTTCCTAAAAGTTGAGAAATTTTACAAAGAGGTATAGAATACACACTAAACAAATTTCCATGCCTGGAGAAAATTTAAACCATGAAGAATATAAAGCTAAGACAAACTTAATTAAAGGAGAAAACCCAGAGGCTTTACGGAACCAGACAGATATTACAAAACTCTACTCATTTAACAGAATACACACACAGAACTCAAAAAGTGGGAAATTAGAGATGAACATTCTTAATGAATAGAGTCATGGCAAGGAAAGGAATGCAAGGGGACAAAACACAGTGACAATGAGTGGAAGATGCTATGAAGGGATAGGAAATAGCTGTTTGAGCTTTAGGAAAAAATATCATAGAACACAAAGGAGGGAAGTATAAAGAACATATTTAAAAGTTATCAATCTAATAGATTTTGAAGATTTTGCAAAATAGCCTCACCTAAAAAAGGCTATGGATGTGATATGACAGCATTCCTATGTATCCCTAAGTTGGATATGGGAAGAAAAAAACAAAACAAGAGGCGCCTGGTGGCTCAGTGGGTTAAAGCCTCTGCCTTTGGCTCAGGTCATGATCCTGGGGTCCTGGGATCGAGCCCTGCATCAGGCTTTTTGCTCATCGGGGAGCCTGCTTCCCCCCTCTCTCTGCCTGCCTCTCTCCCTACTTGTGATCTCTGTCTGTCAAATAAATAAATAAAATCTTAAAAAAAAAAATCCCTAACATGAGAATAAATATGTTGCTCCATTAGTCCCTTGAAGTCCATTGAAATTCATAGAATTTCAAGATGATTTCTTAGGAAACACTTAGCAAAATTGAGAACAGTATAAATATGCATAATAAATGGGGATATCCATGTACCGCCAATCTAGTCATGGCATGTACAGTGGATGTTTCTCTAGAAATAACCAAAAGATATAAAAAGTCTGTTAGAGAGATTAGCCAAAAAGTTTAAGGGTAAGATTCAAAACTATAAAAGTGGGCAAAAAGTAAATACAACTTAATTGAAGAAATAAAATCAGTGAAGGAGCCCAAAAACATTATTTATTGTCCTATGTAGCGGGAAAGAACAGGAAATACGTGAAGTATTCAGCGAAGTACTTAAGCTAGTAAATGGGTAATTTACTAGCTAACAGAAAATGACACTATGGTCTTGGTAAATATTTATTCTTCTCTACCAGTTGTTGACAGTGCCTGCCAATAGGGTCCCTGGTAACCCTATGAAAAAACAAGATGCGCCTGACTAGAGGGGTTTGTGTATCTTTAAGTAGAGAAAGGCAAGTTAAGCAAAAATATCAGTGCAGAGGTGTTCAATATTTCTGCATGGGAAAAAACTAAAAAAGTAAAAGAAAAAAGAAAAAAAGCAGAGGATGTTACCAGTTGTAGATCTTGCTCCAAATCCAGATTCTACTTAGCAGTTTGGAAAGACTAGTAGAATGATCATTCCCACAAGAGGAAACATCTTAACATAAAAACAATGTAACACATAAAAGTGAAAAAGGTGACATGGTTGAGGATACAGCCTGAGGAATTAGAGAGACAGCAAAGATCATACAAAGAAATCTTGAGGAGAGACATTACCAAGATGATAACACCCGTCATTCCTGATTTCATTTCTCCTCATATAACAGGAGCAACTAACTAGTACTCATGAGCAAGACCCCATTGAGAGAAACCCAGAATATGGAGGTGATAGGAAATCACCCCTGTACTTCAAAGACCCTGTACTTCAAAAACAGACTGCATTAGAAGAGTAATTGCAGCCGTCACACGCTGACTGCATGGTCCCTCATCCACGCCAGGGCACAGGGCTCTCCCCTGAGCCTCTGGTTCCTCTAGTGAGAAAGGACAACCTAAAAGAAACAGCCATCTCCTCCCCACCAGTACTGTGGGTCACTTTGAAGTAATCTCCACTTGGATTGCACCCCACAGGGACTTCAGAGAATTCTGCAGGGCCCAGCTATTCACAATCTGTGACAGAGTAGGGAGGAGGGGCTTGCTTGCAACAAACAGCACATGGGTCTTGGCAGACTGAGTTCACACCTGCAGTGCTCAAGGAGACATCCCAACCAGCAAGTTTGCTCATCAGCACAACCAAGCTGGGCATGTACTTGGACCAGGGAACTTGTCAGATGGCAGATCTGCCTGATTTGGATCCCCAAATGAAGAATTTTGCTGGCCCTAGAGCCTGGCTAGCTGACACCCAGCTAAGGAGCTAAGCCAGTGCCCCACTGGCTGTGGAGAGTGTCTCCTGGTCACACCTGACTAGTGGGCTGGCAAGAACACCTGGAAACTGTGCTTCCCAGCAGTACTCAGAGGAGCAGGTGAGTGGAGCTAATCACTCCCAGAACAAAGCCAGGACAAAGCATGGAGAGCCTGTATGCTAAGCACACACAGGGGGATTAATTCTCAGCCAAGGGTAAGGGTAGCTTCCAAACCCTCTCAACTGAAAAACCTATTTGGGAAGTTGAGAGTTACCTGTAATGGCACCTCTCTTTGCCACCTAGGCAAGGGACTGAGACATGGCCCTATGCACTGTGGTTCCTGCACCCATCTGACCAGAGGGCTGGCAAGAATACCCAGAAACTGTACAGCCCACTGCTGTGTGGGCCAAGACAAGGGCAGGCAGAGATGATAGTTGGCAGAATAGAGACAGAGACCTGTTTGGCCAGAGAACTTGGGGTGTGGGTCAGCTTGAAAAAAAGACAACAAAGCTTTACTGGCTTTAGAGCTGCCTCTCCCACTGTACCCAGGCAAAGAAACCAGTTCATAGCCCCACTTATCGCTGAATATAGCCTCCTGTTTGCCCAACCAACGGACCCAACCAGATCACATGGAAAGATACAGAGCTCATCTAACAAGATTGCTTACAGTTGACAAATAAACAGAAAACACAACCTGTGATTTTCCCCATCTGCAGAGCAAAACTGATGGCCTCCCCTGACCAAGGAATTCAGAGCACAGATTTGCCTGATTTGGGTTCCCAAACAACAATCTGTACAGGGTTCTTTCCTTTATCCTACCAGGGCAGGTAAGCTAATTCATAGGCCCATCTGCTATTGAATATAGTACCTAGTCTTGATAGTCTAGAGAATCCAGGCCATTGTGATGACATCCTATAGCCTCACCTGGGTGGGGAATCAAGCCAGCAGTTATACTCAACTCTTCTCAGCCAGTGGAAAAACCACCTACCCCCAATCTCAGGGCTTGAACTGTTACCTCACTCCAAGATAGACCACAGCAGCAGGCAACACCTGCCCAAGACCATTACCAGAAGACAGAGCCAGAAACCCAAACTGAGCTGATTGGTGAAGATCTTATTCTGCCAAAGGAAACCTGTGAAGTCTGGGGGAGAAATTATATTACCTAAATATGTATATACCAGCACAAGGAATCAAGAACCAGAGAAAAACAAGAAAACATGTCACAAAAAGAGAACTAATAAATCTCCAATAACTGACCCTAAGGACATGTCAATCCATGTGCTGTCAGACAAAGAATTCAGAGTAATTGTCTTAAGTTTAGTGAAATAAAGAAAACACAGACAGTTAAACAAAATCAGGAAAAGTTCAACAGAGAAATAGCAACCACCAAAAAAAAAAAAAAAAGTACATGAATACATAAAAGAATAAATCCTTAAATCCTTGAGGTGAATAGTATAATAACCAAACTGAAGAATTCAACAGAACTTCAAAGCTAGACAAGAAAAATCTCAAACAATGTAACCTCATATATAAAGGAACTAGAAAAAGAAACAAAGCCCAAAACAAGTAGAAGGAAGCAAAAAATAAAAATTAGAACAGAAATAAATGAAATAGAGACTAAATAGACAATAGAAAAGATCAATGAAGCCAGGAGTAGCTGTTTATTTGAAAAAATTGACAAAATTGATAAACTTTTTTTAATGTTAAGTTAGCCACTGTATAGTACATCATTAGTTTTTGAGGTAGTGTTCAGTGATTCATTAGTTGCATATAACACACAGTGCCCATCACAACACCTGCCCTCCTCGATACCCATCACCCAGGTACCCCCATTCCCCCATCCCTCTCCCCTCTGAAACCCCCAGTTTATTTCCCAGAGAGACCATGGACTCTGGGAAACAAATCTGATAAACTTCTAAGGCAGCTTCATCAAAATGAGAGAGTGAGGGAACTGAAACAAAATGGAAATGAAAGAGGATTGATAACAACTGACACTACAGAAACACAAAGGATTGTAAGAGAATACTCAGAAAAATTATATACCAACAAACTGGACAGCTAGAAGGAATGGGTAGCTCCTAGAAACATATAACCTCCCAAGACTGAATCAGAAAAAAATATAGAACATTTATACAGACCATTTACTAGCAATACAATGAAATCAATAATTAAAAATTTCCAACAAACAAAAGTCCAAAACCAGACAGCTTCAGGTGAATGCTGCCAACCATTTAAAGAAGAGTTAAGGCCTATTCTTCCCAAACTACTACAAAAAAAAGAAAAGAAAGGAAAGCTTCCAAATTCATTCTAAGAGGACAGCATTACCCTGATCTGAAAACCAGATAAAAACACTACAAAAAAAAAGAAAACCACAGACCAGTATCTGATGAACACAGATGTAAAAATCCTCAACAACAGAGCAAATTCCAACAATACATTAAAAAAAAAATTCACCATGATCAAGTGGGATTTGTTGCTAATATGTAAGAGTAGTTCCGTATTTGCCAGTCAATCATTGTGATACATCACATCAACTAGAGAAAGAATAAAAACCATATGATTTTTTAATTGATGTAGAAAAAGCATTCGAAAAAGTACAACACCTATTCATGATAAAAATCCTCAATAAATATATTTAAAGGGAACATGCTTTAACATAATAAAGGATGTATGTGAAAAACCCACATCCCAAATGCAGAAAAATGGAGATTTTCTCTACAGTCAGGAAGAACAGGATGTCCACTCTTACAACTTTTACTTAATGTAGTACTGGAGTTTCTAGCCATAGAAATCAGAAAACAAAAAAATTAAAAGGCATCCAAATCAGCAAGGAAGAAGTTAAACTTTCATTAATTGCAAATGACATGATACTGTATGTAGAAAGCCCTAAAGGCTCCACCAAAAAAACTACTAGAACTCAAACAAATTCAGTAATACCACAGGATACAAAATCAATGTACAGAAATCAGTTGCATTTCTGTAGACTAATAATGAAGCACCAGAGAAATTAAGAAAACAATCCCATTTACACCAAAAATAATAACATATCTAGTAATAAATTTAACCAAAGAGGTAAAAGTTGTCCTCTGTGAAAACTGTAAAACACTAATAAAAGAAATTGAAGATTACACAAAGATATGGAAAAACATTTCATGCTCATGTATTAGAAGAACAAATATTATTAAAATATCTATACTACCTAAAGCTATCTATACATTTGATGCAATCCCTATCCAAATACCAACAGCATTTTTCACAGAACTAGAACAAACAATCTTAATATTTATACAGAACTACAAAAGACCCCAAATAGCCAAAGCAAACCTTGAAAAAGAAAAAGCAAAGCAGGAGGCATCACAATTCCAGACTTCAAGTTATATTACAAAGCTGTAGTCATCAAAGCAGCATGGTACTGGCACAAAAATAGACACATAGATTAATGGAACAAAATAGAAAACTCAGAAATGAACCCAAAACTAGATGGTCAATTCATCTTCAACAAAGCAGGAAAAAATATCCAATGAGAAAAAGACCGTCTCTACAACAAATGGTGTCGGGAAAACTGACAGCAACATGCAAAAGAATGAAACTGGACAACTTTCTTATTCCATCTCTAAAAATAAACTCAGATAAAGACTTAAATGGATAAAGACCTAAATGTTGGCCTGAAACCATAAAAATCCAAGAAGAGAACACAGGCAGTAACTTCTTTGACCTTAGCCATAGCAACATTTTTCTAGATATGTCTCCTGAGGCAAGGGAACCAAAAACAAAAATAAACTATTGGGAGTACATCCAAATAAAAAATCTTCTGCACAATGAACAATCAATAAAGCCCAAAGGCAACCTATGGAATGGAAAAAGGTGTTTGCAAATGACCTGTGTGATAAAGGGTTAGTATCCAAAAAAATCCATTCCTATGGAATGGAAAAAGGTGTTTGCAAATGACCTGTGTGATAAAGGATTAGTATCCAAAAAAAGAACTTACAAAACTCAACACCATCAAAACAAATAATCCATATAAAAAATTGTTGGAGGATGTAAATAGGCTTTTTTCCCAAAGAAGACATACAGATGGCTAACAGAAACGTGAAAAGATCCTCAATATTACTGATCATCAGGGAAATGCAAATTAAAATTATGAAATATCACCTCACACCTGTCAGAATAGGTATAATCAACAGCACAAGGAACAACAGATGTTGGCAAGGATGTGGAGAAAGGGGAACCCTCTTGCACTTTGGTGGGAGAGCAAACTAGTGCAGTCAGTATGGAAAACAGTATGGAGTTTTGTCAAAAAGTTAAAAACAGAACTACCTTACAGTCCAGCAATCACACTACTGGGTATTTACCCAAAGAATACAAGAATGCTAATTGCATCCTGATGTTTATAGCGCATTATCTACAATACTCAAATATGGAAAAAGCCCAAGTGTCCATTGACTGATGAATGGATAAAGAAGATGTGGTATATATATGCAATGAGTTACTATTCAGCCATAAAAATGAATGAAATCTTGCCATTTACAACTACATGGATGGAGCCAGACAGTATTACCGTAAGGGAATTAAGTCAATAGGAGAAAGACAAATACCAGATGATTTTACTCATATGTAGAATTTAAGAAATGAAACAAATAAGAAAAGGGACAAAAAGAGGGAGAGAGAGAGGCAAACCAAGAACCAGACTCTTAATTATAGAGAAGAAGTTGATGGTTCCCAGAAGGGAAATGGGTAGGGGAATGGATTAAATAGCAATGGGGACTAAGGAGTGCACTTGTGATGAGCACTAGGTGTTGTATGGAAGTGTTGAGTCACTATCAGAAATTAATATCACAGTGTATGTTAACTGGAAATTAAATCTAAAAAAAGTGTAGTTAGGAACACACCACACCAAAGAGTTGAAAATTCTCTACTCTGTAAACTGCAAGACATTAATGAAAGAAATCAAAGAAGACATACATATAGAAAGGCATCTGTCTTCATTTCATTGGAAGAATATTGTTAAAATGTCAGTACTACCAAAAACCATGTATACATTCAAGGTGATCTCTATAAAGGTTTCTGTTTTTAGTTTTTTAAATTTAATTTCTTTTCAGTATAACAGAATTCATTGCTTATGCACCACACCCAGTGCTCCATGCAATACGTGCCCTCCATAAAACCCACCACCTGGCTCCCCCAACCTCCCACCCCCCGCCCCTTCAAAACCCTCTCTCATGGTTCAACTCCTCTTCCAATTTCCCTCAACTCCCTTCTCCTTTCCATCTCCCCATGTCCTCTGTGTTATTTGTTATGCTCCACAAATAAGTGAAACCATATGATAATTGACTCTCTCTGCTTGACTTATTTCACTCAGCATAATCTCTTTCAGTCCCGTCCATGTTGATACAGAAGTTGGGTATTCATCCTTTCTGATGGAGGCATTTTTTCAAAGAACTGGAGCAAATAATCCTAAAATTTGTATGGAATCAGAAGAGACCTGAATTGCTAAGGAAATACCGAAAAAGAAAAACAAAACTGGTGGCATCACATTGCCTGATTTCAAGCTTTACTACAAGCTGTGATCACCAAGACAGCATGGCACTGGCATAAAAACAGACACATAGACCAATGGAACAGAGTAGAGAGCCCAGATATAGACCCTCAACTCTATGGTCAAATAATCTTCGGCAAAGCAGGAAAAAATATACAGTGGAAAAAGGACAGTCTCTTCAATAAATTGTGCTGGGAATATTGGACAGCTATATGTAGAAGAATGAAACTCGACCATTCTCTTACACCTTACGCAAAGATAAACTCGAAATGGATAAAAGACCTCAACATGAGACAGGAATCCATCAGAATCCTAGAGGAGAACATAGGCAGTAACCTCTTCGATATCAGCCACAGCAACTTCTTTCAAGATATGTCTCCAAAGGCAAAGGAAACAAAAGCAAAAATGAACTTTTGGGACTTCATCAAGATCAAAAGCTTCTGTACAGCAAAGGAAACAGTCAACAAAACAAAGAGGCAACCTACCGAATGGGAGAAGATATTTGCAAATGACAGTACAGACAAAAGGCTGATATCTCTATAAAGGTTTCAATGGCATTTTTTACAGTAGAAAAAAACATTCATAAATTTTATATGGAAAAACAAAAGACCCCAAATAGCCAAAGAATTCCTCAGAAAAAAGGAAAAAAGTAGGAAGCATCACACTTCCTAATTTTGAGCTACTATAAATCTGTCATGATCAAAACAATATGGTACTGGCAAAAACAAAACAAAACAAACAAACAAAAAAAAAAAAACAGATGGACAAATGAAGCAGAATCAAGAACCCAGAAACAAATATCAGCATATATGGTCAACTAATATTTGACAAGGGATTCAACTAATATTTGACAATGGAGAAAATACAGTCTTAAAAAATGGTGCTAGCATCATTGGTTATTTCATGTAGAAGAAGCAGGTTGGACTATCTTACACTGCTCACAGAAATTAACTAAAATACATCAAAAACCTAAATGTATGACCTGAAACCATAGAAGTCCTAGAAGAAAAATAGGAATAAAATACTTAAAATGGGTCTTAGTAATGATTTTTTTTCTATATGACCCTAAAGCACCAAAAAAATAAATAAACAAATGGTACTACATCAAACTGAAAAGCTTCTGTACAACAAAAGAAACAATCAACAAAGTAAAAAGACAACCTATGGAATGGGAAAAATATTTGCAAATGATATATCTGATAAAGGGCTAATATCCAAAATAAATAAGGAACTCATACAACTTAAGAGCAAAAGAACAAATAACTCACTAAAAACTGGGCAGATAGACATTTTTTTCAAAGGCCTTTTCTTTTCCATAAAAGGGCAACAGGTCCATGAAAAGATGTTCAATATCACTAGTCATTAGGGAAATGTAAACTAAAACTGCAATGAGGTGTTAATTCACATCTTTAGAATGTCAGTTATCAAAAAGACAAAAGATAACAAATGATGGAATAAATGTAGAGAAAAGGGAACTTTCTTGCACTATTGATGGGATTGTAAATTAGTACAGCCACTGTGAAAAACAGTATAAAGAATCTTTAAGAAATTAAAAATAGAAATAGCATATGATCAGCAATTCTACTTCTGGAAATACACTCAAAGCAAGCAAAAATTTTCCTAAAAGCAAACAAAATTGTTACAAAAAGATTTGTACCATCACATTCATTGAAGTATTATTTCCAATAGCCAAGGCATGGAAACAACTTAAGCATCCATTAATGGATAAAGGAATTGTGATACACATGCTCATGAATGTAATTCAGACATAAAAATTGAGGAAATCTACCATTTGCAACAATGTAGTCAGACCCTGAAGGCCTTATACTAAGTGAATAAAGTCAGACTGAGAAAGACACCATATGATATCATTTATATGTGGAATGAAAAACAAAAACAAAACCAACTCATGGAAAAAGAGATCAGACTTGGGATTACCAGAGGCTAAAGGAAAATTGGGGAAGGTGGTCAAAGGTACAAACTTCCAGTTATTAGATAAATAAGAACTAGGGATATCATGTACAACATGATAACTATAGTTAATGCTTCTGACAAGAAAAAAATTTGGCAAGAAAAGATGTCCTTCTAAGATTTATATGAATAATGCTTAGGATAGATGATTTTTTTAGGATAGATGCTTTTTATACAAAGGTAAATCTGTTCTATTTTTTTTTTAAAGATTTTATTTATTTATTTGACAGACAGAGATCACAAGTAGGCAGAAAGGCAGGCAGAGAGAGAGAGAGAGAGAGGAGGAAGTAGGCTCCCCACTGAGCAGAGAGCCCAATGCGGGGCTCCATCCCAGGACCCTGAGACCATGACCCGAGCCGAAGACCGAGGCTTTAACCCACTGAGCCACCCAGGTGCCCCCTTATTTTTTTAAATGCACTTCCCTCTACTACTCAAATTTAATAGTGAAAATAAATGAACATAGCATGCTTTCCTAAAAAATATTATTCTTCTTAGACTGAAATATGCATTGTTGTTCAAGGAAAGCTATTATCTAACATATTAGAAAGGTAATATCTAGGACGCCTGGGTGGCTCAGTGGGTTAAAGCCTCTGCCTTTGGCTCAGGTCATGATCTCGGGGTCCTGGGATCGAGTCCTGCATCAGGCTCTCTGCTCAGCAGGGAGCCTGCTTCCCTTCCTCTCTCTCTGCCTGCCTCTCTGCCTACTTGTAATCTCTATCAAATAAATAAATAAAATCTTTTTTAAAAAAAAGAAAGGTAATATCTAAAATTATAAATAATTAAAAGTACATTTCTGTGATATTAGGTGTTTTCTTTATGTCTATTATTTAGTATTGTTAAGATATAGAAATTAATAATAAAATTGATGCCTTAAAAAAAAAACCCTCCAAATTAGAGTTATATGGAAAAGTTAAGAGAATAAATCCTAAGAGTTCTCATCACAAGGAGAAAAGGTTTTTTTTCTTTTATTTTTACTTGATTTATATGATAATGGATATCAGCTGAACATATTGTCATAATCATTTGACAAGACATGTAAATGAAGCCATCGTGCTGTAGATCTTAAATTTATATGGTAATATACTGTTTCTCAATAAAACTGGAAAAAACAATCTCATAAGAGGTTTTCACCACTCCTAAAATAGATATTGATTTCTTTGACACTGACCATGGAAACATTTTTCTACTTATGTCTTCTCTGGCAAAGGAGACAAAAGCAAAATTAAACTACTGGGACTACACCAAAATAAAAAGGTTCTGCACAGTGAAGGAAATTGTCAACAAAACAAAACAACCACCAACTGGATGGGAGAAGATATTTGCAAATGATATATCAAACAAAGGGCTAATATCCAAAATATATGAAGTACTTCTACAATTCACAAAAACAAATAATCGAATTACAAAATGGGCAGAAGACCTGAATATAAACTTTCACAAAGAAGACCTATAGATGACCAATAGACCCCTGAAAGATGCTCAACATCACCAATTATCAGAGAAATACATTTCAAAACCACAATGAAGCAGTCACCTCACATCGGTCAGAAAGGCTAAAATCCAAAAAGCACAAGAGGTAACAAGCTTTGGTGAGGATGTGGAGAAAAAGTGCACCATTGGTAAGAATGCAGCTGGTTCAGCCACTGTGAAAAACAGTATGGAAGTTTCTCAAAAAACTAAAAAATAGAATTACCATATGATCCAGTAATTCCTCTACTGGATTTACTCCATGAATTTGAAAACTCCTATTCAAAAGGATGTATGCGTTCCTGTGTTTTTTGCAGCATTATTTACAATAGCCAAGCTATGGAAGCAACCAAAGTGTCCATCCATAGCTGAATGGATAAAGAAGATGTGGTATGTATACCTTATGCATATACACATATATATGTATGAATGTGTGTGTATACACACACACACAGAGTAGAATATTACTCAGCCATAAGAATAAAGTGTTGCCATTTGCAACAACATAGATGAACCTTGATGGTATAATGCCAGTGAAATAAGTGAGAGAAAGACAAATACCTATGATTTCACTAAACAAAACAAATGAACGAACAAAGAAAAAAAGCAACAAATTAGAAAACAGACTCTTAAATACAGAGAACAAACTGGTGGTTGCCAGAGGGGAAGTTGGTGGGGGGATGGATGGAATATATGAAGGATTAAAAGCACACTTATCTTGATGAGCACTGAGAAATTTAGACAACTGCTTCATTATTACAGAAATAGGTATTATATAAAATTAGATATGGATTACAGTGTTTTTAGGAACTAAAGGAAATTTGATAGTTCAGAGAAGATACATCACATAGAGTACATAACTTTGAAAATTCTAGTTAAACCAAGAACAAAGTTTTGAGTTTCTAAGACGAGAAGAGAGAGCACCTAGAAGAGAACACAGTAAGAGAGATGGAGCACCAAAGCACAAAGACTCTGAAGACATCAGACTTACAGGTGAATCTGCTGACACTCCAGGAAGGAAAAAATGTACCCAATTCCTAACAATGATAAAAAGCATATGGGAGGTTCTAACTTTAGTGTAGTTGATTTTTATGATATAACACTAATTAAAATCCCATCAATCAGAGAATTTTTCAGAATTTCTTACTCTTAACATTCAAGGGAATTACACATAGGGCTTGTATAAAGTTTGGGGTCATCAACAAGTCAATAAATGAACACATGTGGTCAGGTGTCAGAACATCTGGCTTACAAAACTTTATTTTGTTCACTGTTCTACCTTTAGAGTCTAGGTAAACACCTCACTCTGAATAAGTATTTATTAAATGAATGAATAAGTAAACTTGCCTTTTCTAGTGAGAATGTTAGTAATAAAAGATGTTATGTTCTTTTTTTTAAGATTTCATTTACTTATTTGATACAGAGAGAGAGATCACAAGTAGGCAGAGCAACAAAGAGAGAGAGAAAGGGGGAAGTAGGCTCCCTGCTGAGCAGAGAGCCCCATCTGGGGCTTGATACCAGGACCCTGAGATCATGACCTGAGCCAAAGGCAGAGGCTTAACCCACTGAGCCACCTAGGCACCCCAAAAGGTGT
Organism: Taxidea taxus jeffersonii; assembly: GCA_003697995.1. Classification (NCBI taxonomy): domain Eukaryota; kingdom Metazoa; phylum Chordata; class Mammalia; order Carnivora; family Mustelidae; genus Taxidea; species Taxidea taxus. Next base: position 84,010 of record RCUC01163257.1, on the reverse strand, counting down.
TATGTTCTTTAACAACAACAAAAAATCACCATGTTGACAGGTTAGCAATAGAAATGAGAAAGAATAGAAATATGAAAAAATTACCAGAGAAAAAACCATGAAGGTTCAAAATATTACCCAAAATATGATAAAATAACTGAAGGAAAAAAATCAGCATTTTGAGAGTAGTGAGTTGATTAGAATCCAATAGTTGGCAATGTTTATGAATACTTTGAGACAAGAAAACTAAAAGGAATGTGTGCATGTGTAGAACTGTAAAATAATCAATCCAAGATTCAGTGGGCCAACTTTTGAAACACTGGATTCTCTGGAATGACCAAAGAAGTTTATCCAGCAAATGATAAGCTGGTGAGATATGGCCAGACTAGAGAGGAGAAGCAGTTTGGGAAGATAATAAGTTGTTAGGTAACTTTGTGCCCTCCAGGCTTGATTCTAAATTTCTCTTCTTAAATATAAATATACTCTTTTTAATTAAAACAGAAAACAAAGAGGTTATATGAGAAAATGGATTTGAGACCTCTCTATGATGTGCTAAGTTAATTTCTATCAAAAAGAAAGTTGATGTTTACTTGTTTTAATGCTAAGACTTTTTTAAAGAGAATGAAAGACAACTATCATATGATCTCCCTGATATGAGGAAGTGGAGATGCAATGGGGGTGAGGGTTAAGGGGGTAGGAAAAGAATAAATGAAACAAGATGGGATCTGAAGGGAGACAAACCAAAAGAGACTCTTAATGTCATAAAACAAATTGAGGGGGGTAGGGGGTAGGGGTGTTGGGAGAGGGTGGTGGGATTACATTATATGTTTAAATAAAAAATAAAAAAATTTTTAAATTAAAAAAAATAAAATAAACGAGCAAGATAACTTCAGTTGATTTTTGATCAAAACAAATTTCAAATCCAATAGGTCCACTTATACATGGATATTTTTCAAAGAGTATACTGGCAAATTTTTTGGAGTTTTTCAAGAATTTGAAAAACTTTCAGATAAACCACATAACCTCTAAATGCTAAAAAATTAAGAAAAATGTATTACTATAAGACTACAGTATATAATACATAAAACAAAGATAAGTATTAATCAGCTTTATGTTACTGGTAAGGCCTTAAAGCAGCAGTAGGCTACTAGTAGTCAAGTTTTGGGGAAGTCCAAAGTTACACATGGATTTTTAACTGTGGGGAGGTCAGTGCCCTTAACCCCCACGTTATTCAAGGGTCAACTGTAATTAATTCTTCAAGGCTATGTATTAGTATGACGGTTTGTGATCCTGGGAAAGCAGACACAACGGAAGCCTGAATTCGCTCACAAGCTCTTTTCCTAAGTCTTCACCAAGTGCTCACAAAAAAAAAAAAAAAAAATGGGATCAGAGCAGGAGGTCCAAATGAGTCCCCTCAGTAGTACACAGGGATAATTGCATCCATTCTCTGAACCATTTTTCTGTGAAACAAAAGCCTTAAGCCACAGGAGATCATTAGGAAATCTTACTGTCCTTAGCAGAGAAAGAGGAAGATAGTGGCAAAGGTTCTTTGCTGCTGAGGGAGAAGCAGAGTGTAGGGAAAAATACCCAAAACAACCCAGATACCCAAAGTGGAGCAGGAACATTGAGGAAAACTTTGTGCCCTGCCCCACAGCACCTTAGCCATGTGCAGGTAGCACTAGCCCTTGCTAGAAGACTGTGATTCATTAAATCCAAGTACAACAACAACAAAAGTCAAACCCAGCTCATCAATGGACTAGATATACTCAACTCCCCACATTAATGATCTGATGGAAGAAGAGGTGGGCCCATTTTCAGGCATGAATACTATTTACCTCAATCTCTACCATTCTTTTACACTATGTTTGGCATTCAAGTGAGAAGTATAAGACCCCCCAAAAAAGGCTAAGATAAAAGCAACCCAATGACCTGTGAAAAAGTAGTCAATGGAACTAGGTCCAGAGTGGGCTGATGTTGGAACTTTCAGATAAAAAATTGAAAATATCTATGATAATTATGCTAAACTAATTCAAAAGGGTGGGCAGTACTCATGAACAAGTGGGAAATCTCATCAAAGAGACAAAACCTATGGGGAAAAAACAGTCAAATGAAATGCTGAAATGTGAACAGACTTTAATTTTACTAACCTGTTTCTCATTCTTTTCATGAAGCAGAGATCTGTTTAAATTTTGTCAAAATTATGTATCTTAAGAATATTCTACTTAATTGCCAAAATAACAGGAATTACAGGAGTGGATTGGTTGACTTTTACTAACCTGTTTCTCATTTTTAAATTTTTTTAAAGATTTTATTTATTTGACAGAGAGAGATATCACAAGTAGACAGAGAGGCAGGCAGAGAGAAAAGGGGAAGCAGGCTCTCCGCGGAGCAGAGAACCCAATGTGGGGCTCGATCCCAGGAGCCTGAGATCATGACCTGAGCCGAAAGCAGAGGCTTAACCCACTGACCCACCCAGGCGCCCCTCTCATTTTTTTATTAGCATATAATGTTTTATTTGCTTTAGGGGTACAGGTCTGTGAATCATCAGTCTTACATCATTCCTTTCATGAAATGTAAACAGACTCTATAGCTATAGTATGTTTTACTTCTTAATTTTCTTTGGCAAACAAAATTATAATGCTATATATGTATACTTTAGTTTTTACATATCTTTAAATATACAGAATAAATGTCATATCCTAAATTTAGACTTAATGCACTTTTTAAAAACCAATGCATTCCTGTCTGATATTGCTATTTATCTCAGCCACCACCAGAAATCCAAACCCTTCCAACTCTCCCATTATGTGGATTCTAACCCTGTCAATATTTTACACACTATGGGAAGACTCATATCTCCTCCATACTCCTTCTCTTGAGACTGAAACAGACCAGGCCTTGGCTCAGCTATTTACTCTGTGTGTGGATTTGAACAAGGTCATGTTCCTTTATGGGCTTAAATTTGTTAAAAAACAAAACAAAACAAAACAAAACAAAACAAACCATGATCACCAGCTCACAAGTTGTAAGGATTATAAATACTATATGATATCTAGGTAGTGTATAGAAGACACCCAATGAATGATGACTATCATTACTCTAATCGAGTGCTTGTGTTTGTACTTCTCATACACCTGAAGGTGAGGGGTTACTTGCTCGGGTGTCTGTAGAGTGCTTGGTCACCTGTCAGTGAAACAAAACAGGTTTGTCATGAAAATCAGAACCAGATTCTTCTTTATCCATGTCAACATAATCAGAAAAGTCACATCAGGCTTCTGGGTCCAAGTTTCCTCAAATAGAAAATGGCCAAGCTAGATCATCTCCAAAGTCTCTTGACATCCTAAAATTCTATGATTCCAAGACAAGGTGAGTTCTGAAATTGTGATTTTTGGATGAGGTTAAGGAGGTTTATTTTTCTTTACAAATCAATCAAAATGTTATCTCTATGACTTAATATATAGTATGATCGGGAGATAGGCTAAAAATTGCCATCAATCTGTGGAATAAATGAATAAGTGATACAAATTTGTAAACATGTAGGATTCAGGTACACCCACTTTATCTAATAGCAGACAACTATATTTTCTTCTGTCTTTTCTGCTCAAATACATATTTCTGTGTATTTAATTTTTTTGTCATGTGAATTTGTATTTTGTTCTTTATAAAAGCATATAAAGAACTGTGGTCATTGCCCAATATAATCATTACCTAATATATCCCTGAATCTCCACTAAAGATTTTTGGCCATCAAACTATTTTCTAGACTAAACAAAATAATTCTGTAGCATCTGGCTTTATTCTTGAATTACATGTGGCAAGATTAATGAAACTGAAATAAATCACACATTGGATTAGCATGAAACATTTGGTGTTGCCATCAAGAAGTTTTGCTGATTATTATAAATCTACAAATTACTGTAAGCAAAATATTCCAAAGAGGGTTGGTGTCAGAATATTCAGGTTTTTTGGTTTTTGTTTTTTATAATAGCTGTAGCATTATAGCTTCCCAAAATTCTAACATCCCCCTGGATTTCATAATAATTGTAGAAAAAGGTATCATAGGAAAGGTTAAAAATTAATTTGCCATGAAGACTTTCTTTTCAGTTAAAAAAAAACAATCAATATATTTGGAAGTAATTGGATTTTAGGCTAAAATTTTTGTATTTTATCAAATGTCAAACACAGTTTTACCAAGGAAAACAATTTGATATTAAAATAAGACAATAAAACTGCCTCCTATTCAAAAAAAGTTCTAAGCCCCAGTGATTTTTAAAATACAGCAAACTATTTTGTAAGGTGGAAAAGAAAGTCAAGGAACATTTATTTGAAAGTCAAATAACTCGAAAGTTAGAGGAGGGTTTAGGGTTTTTCAAAAGAAAGTATTTCATGCAATTTTCTTCTTAGTTTAGGGGAACTAATATACAATGTAATATACAATGAACTAATATACAATGTTGGATACAATATACAATGACATCCAATTTATACCTCACAGGACATTATGATCAAGATGCTAAATAATTTCAGACATGCAATGAGAGATCACATAAATTAAAAGACATCATGTTTTTCACAGGCTACAAAACTTTAGAATGTAGTTTTAAGAGCCAAATACCCATTTTCCTCTCATGGTTTACCAAAAATAATTGCCTAAAAATAATATAATAATATGATGACCTATTTTTAAATAGTGATTCCTACTTACATAAGTAGAAAACAGATAGTTAGGATCTTAGAGAATCAAAGGGTGGAAACAAGAAGGCCTGCAGTCTCAGACCTCCCTGTATAAGGGGAAAGACGACTCAGTAGATGGACAGGAGCAACAACCTGAGGAGACATCCAAGGTCAATAGTAAATTCTAGCAGTTCCAGAGGACTCTTGAACAGTCCTATAGTCCACATTATTCTATAGTTAACAGCATTAACTGCCCTAAATTAACAGAGAAGTTATGGAGTAATGGTGCACAATCTAAAATTTCTGAGAATAGAAATGATAGTCACTATTCTGTCAAAATGGAGTTCAGTATTTCAAAAAAGCCTAACAGAAATGGTGTCAGACAAATTATGATGTATACTTGGTAGACAAAAAAAACTTCTTGGCATGTATTCCTATTACGAGAAACACTAAAATCTGCCATCATTAGTAAGATAATATTTTGAGAAATCTAGAAAATATCTAGACAAGGAAATGAGGGTCAAACAAAATACAGGATCCCTTCCTTTATCCCTTTCCTTTAATTTTTTATCCTTTATTATCACTTTCCTTTAAATTTAATGTTTTCTATAGTCTTTTCTTTCCCTTCTTTCTTTTTTTCCTTCCTTCTTCTATTCTCTTTTCATTTCTCCTTCCTCTCTAGCTTTACTAGCTAGAAATCACCACCCATTTTGGATCACTGGCAGACCCTGAATGAAAACTGTTCCTTGAATCTCTTACTACTAGCACACCAATAGCCAGTTGCTCTGCTTCTTATAGGCCACAGGGACACTCAGCAGACCCAAAACAAAAAATGGTGTTTTCACTTGCAGGTTCATCTTTCTTTTTTACAGATTTTTATGGTTTAAACAAACAAATGAGTCTTCAAAAAAAAATCATGCCTCTAATGGCTTGATCCATTTCTACACAGCCTCATAACCTGAGTGAAAGTCCTTCACTTAGACTTTGCAAGAATGCAGCCCTATATTTAACTAAAATCAACTAAATAACCCAATAGGCTAATAGGAAACGAACAACCACGAACAACAACAAAGCTCAGAGTTCCTCAATTACTGTATTCTTTTATGATTAGCTTCTGGTCCTGTCCATGGTTAAGTTTAGATCATGGTATCACCACATGGTCCTGCTCTGTGTCCGTCTTTCACTTCCCTTACGGCTTATTAAAAATGCACCAGTCATGGCATGCTGTTATGGCATCCCTGAAGAAGCTACATAGTATTTACCTATCAGAGGAGCTCCCTTCTAGATCTAGGAAGTGATTAGTGATACTGTGGCAAAATGCAGCTCCTACAATAAGAGTACTGCTCAGTTCCTTCAGATTATTCTCAAATAGGCTTATATCTGCTCAGAAAAGGGCTTAGACCTTTTCTCCTGGGCCTGAAGAAGATACCCTAGTACTTTGCTAGGAGATTGGCCATCCCTCCCAAAAAGTTCAAAGGTTTCACCATCTGTTGAATGTATGTATACTAAAAGCATACATGAAACTGGATACATTGAAAGACAGTGGTCTTACTTTGGGTAATTCTGAGGCATTGTGGAAATTCACTGTTTTAAATTACCCAGTCTCATTAAGTGAGGCTACCTTAATTTTTAAGTAGTAAGGGACAGCCATTTTTTGCAAGCTAGTTGTTCATCTTATCTCAATTCCCAATTTCTTTTGACCATGCATTTCTGTGCTACTTCTTGACTAAGTTTCTTGCTCACCCAATCCAAGTAGAATTTATTACAGCACAGTCTTGTTTTGTTTTTTTTTGGAAATAATGTTTCATTGTTCAAATTCAATTTATGTGACTTCAGCAGATAGTTCTAATAGGCCAATACGAGTCAGTAATCGATATAAATTAGAAAGCTTTCCCACGCAATTCTAATTTCAGAGAACAAAATTATCGGCATGAATCCTGAGTACTCTGTGTTTTTCCCTCTTATTAACTTTGCCCTTGGCTCTCCCATATATTCTCATTTTGACCACTAATGTTTTGTCACTTTGTTGCTCACAAAGCACATTTGTCTTACCCTGTTCTTCTTACAAAACTGCCTATGTCTATTCAAACCAATAAATGTGAAAATGCAAAGGGTAACAAAAAGTACATCATCTTTGCTATTAATAATTTATGGAAACATTTAAACCCATGATTTTTCAAACTTTCCAACTCTAATGTGTCATCTGGCACTTAGCATAGAGCCTTGCTCATCTCGCTCTTCTGTTTTCACATGTTACAAGATAAATTGTCTATCTCCTTTCACAGTCTCATTCATCATCACTGAAGTCCGTGTTTGTACATGTAGAGTCCTAGCACATACCCAGCCCATGGCTGTAGGATGCCTAAGCAAGTATGGAATAATTGGGAACAAGCACTTCTAGAATTCAGATGCATAGAGGACTAAGGAGTCTCATGGGGGGGCGGGAATCAATGTTAAGAAAGGAAAGCTGATGTATACACATTTAATCAAATACAGTGAACCAAATGGAGGAAATTCTGATTACCCTACTATTTCAATCACAATCTTTCAAAAACCAAATACAATGATACAACTAAACATGCTTTGGTCTCTAGACTCCTGAAGCTTATGTGGTAAGTGGTTAGAGAACTAGAGGGTAAACAATTAATTAATTATAATTTTAATTATAACAATTAATTATGAGTATAATTAACTATAACAACTAATTATAATTTTGCCAAGTTGCAAAAAGAAGCATGGGATCCTTAAATCCTGCAATTTCTTTTCATAAAGTTCATTTATTTCCTCAATAATTATTTTGTGAGCACTTACTTGTGTTCCGAGGTTGTGTTGCTAGTCCTTAAGCAAAGAGAAATATATAATTGCTTGATGCCAAAACATGACCACTTTGTCTTCATTTATCTTTTGCGGTCTCTGTGATGATACCAGCAAGTAGAAATAGCTGCAACAGCAGTGCTCCTTGTGGTGAGAATATGCACTCAATGTCCTCATTTTAGACACCAGCTCTCTGGAAGCTGGGGACAGACAACCTTGGACCACAGATAACAGAATTAACTACTTTAGGCTTTGATAATAGTGCTTTGGAAGGGCATCAGTGTCATGGAGGAGGTGTCACTGTGAAAGCTAAGAAACCAGGAAATAAGAAAAATGGCTATGATTAGGAAGTAGCCATGAAGCTTCACTTTCTAGAGGCAATCCTTTTTTTTTTTTTTTTTAATTTTATTTATTTTTTTTCTTTAAGGAAGAGCCAGTCTTGGGGTTGCCTGGGTGCTCAGTCATTAGGCAGCTGCCTTTGGCTCAGGTCATGATCTCAGGGTCCTGAGACTGAGCCCCACATTGGGCTTGCTGCTCGGCCAGAAGCCTGCTTTTCCCCTTCCCACTCCCCCTGCTTGTGTTCCCTTTCTCACTATGTCTCTGTCAAATACATAAATAAAATCTTTAAAAAAGAGAGAGAGAGAGAAGAGCCAATCTTATGTTAATTATGTGGGCCCAAGTAAAAAATAAATAGTTTTATAAATGGCTTCATTTTTATACCCTGCCTGGCCTGACAGAGGCAATAGAAGATGTAGAAAATATCCACACATGGATATAAAAATAGAGTTAGTAGTATAAATTGATTTTGTTTAGGGGTTGATTCCTATGCACTAAGAGAAATATGCCTCCTGCTGATGCAAAGATCTACCAAAACCTCACAGCCAAAATGACAGATCTTGGAACAATGGATTCTCTACAAATTACACATTCTCCTCTTCTTAAAGAATATGCTTTTTAAAAATTTTATTTAATTTTTAAAATTAACATATAATGTATTTTTAGCCCCAGGGGTACAGGTCTGTGAATCGCCACGTTTACACACTTCACAGCACTCACCATAGCACATACCGTCCCCAATGTCCATAACCCCACCACCCTCTCTCTACCCCTGCCCCACCCCCCGCAACCCTGAGTTTGTTTTGTGAGATTAAGAATACTTTTTTTTTTTAAGATTTTATTTATTTGACAGACAGAGATCACAATTAGGCAGAGAGAGAGAGGAGGAAGCAGGCTCCCCGCTGAGCAGAGAGCCCGATGCGGGGCTCTATCCCAGGACCCTGAGATCATGACCTGAGCCGAAGGCAGAGGCTTAACCCACTGAGCCACCCAGGCGCCCTAAAGAATACTCTTAACTGGCAACACATACATAGTTATTTGTCTTTTAACGGGTCTGTGCCTTGAAGAAAATGTAGGTGCATTATCAAACTGTATTATCTCCTATGTGGAATATTAAAAAATGAACTCCTAGAAAAACAGAAATCAGATAGGCAGTAACTTTAGGCAGGAGGTGGGGATGAACGAAGGTTGAAGGGGGTCCAAAGATATCAACTGCTAGTTATTAGAAAAATAAATTTGGGGGACTGAACATACAGCTTGGTGACTACAGTTAACAATATTGTATATTTGAGAGTTGCTAAGAAAATAGATTCTGAAAGTTCTCATCTCAAGACAAAAAATTTAACCATACAAGTTGATGGTTATTAACACTGTGATAATCATTTCACAATGTACACATATATCATTATGTTGTTAATGGTGTGTCAATTTTACCTCAGTAAAACTGGGGGAAAAGAGGAGTTTATTACCAAAAGTAAGGGGGGGATAGGTAAAGGGTGGTGGGGTTATAGACATTGGGGAGGGTATGTGCTATGGTGAGTGCTGTGAAGTGTGTAAGCCTGACGATTCACAGACCTGTACCCCTGGGGATAACAATACATTATATGTTAATTTTTAAAAAGTAAACAAATAAAATGATGACCAAACCAAACAGCCTTAGGAACTTCAAGATTCAGAACCAGACTCACTGGAGTTCAATGCATTTGCTGCTGGTCTTTCCCAAACTGTCAAGACCAGGCATATACAAAATTGGGTTACCTCATATGCTACAGGATGGAAAAGATGATCCACTGGAGCATAAGAAAATATTGGAATTTTGATTTTTTTTTACAGTTATAGTTTTATTTGTATAAAAATAACACAAATTTCATTTGACGTATGAACCAATACCACATCTGTGTGTCAGATAGTATATTCCCAGCATCGCGTCACCCTGAAGCAGAAGGGGAACTTCCTCCACAGGGTAGATGAGAGTGTACCTTTACTCATGCACTAGCTTATAACATGTTACATTCCATGTAAAGTTGGTTAAATGGATTTTCAGTTTATATTGTCTTTATTTGTCCAAACTAACCCTGATAAAAAGAAAAGCAACTTTAAAAAATTTCTGGAGGGGTGCCTGGGTGGCTCAGTGGGTTAAAGCCTCTGCCTTCAGCTCAGGTCATGATCCCAGGGTCCTGGGATCGAGCCCCACATCGGGCTCTCTGCTCACCGGGGAGCCTGCTTCCTCCTCTCTCTCTGCCTGCCTCTCTGCCTACTTCTGCTGTCTGTTAAATAAATAAAATCTTTTAAAAAAAAATTTTTTTTCTGGAAAAAAAAATCATTTGAGCAACAAACAAAAGCAGAACCAACATTTTTGAGATCTTTGTCAGCTTTGAGATTAAAAGTATGAAATCACATCCTCCCAGAAGTAGGCCCCAGAAACTTGGATTAATCAAGATTTTAAAAATATATCTACATATACATCCTCCATTGATACCGGAGAACCTCATGATAAGTATACACTGTGTCTTGAGATAGTACCTCATGATGGATGAAGCCAACATTACACCAGAAAATAAATCATCTTGACTCTGGATACAAATATATGCAATATTACAGCAAGTCATGTGGTTCTTAATCCATGACATGACGAATTTCATAAAATATAACAATAAGATTTTAAAAGCATCTTTTGAAATTTCTTATTTCACATTACAAACCAAAAAAAAAAAAAAAGAAAGAAAGAAAGAAAAAAGAAAAGGAAGGAGGGGCCATGGCTTTGGGGCAGCATTTGATCTATCTGAAGCAGTAAAAGTAGCCAAAATAACATACTGAATATAATATAGTAACTGAAATGCATTTCTAGCCAATAATGCTTTCAGAGAATGCAAAGATACATTGCTAACATTTTGAAGAAACAAGCATTAGAGGAAATTACCTATAATGGGAGGTTTGTTACACAGTTGGATGAAGGAACAGATGTTTCTAACATCTCAGCATATGATATTTGCTGGGTTCCATCTCAGTAATGCATCAAGAACTTTTTTTTTTTCATGAAACTCTAAATGAAAGAATGCACACACATTATCTCAATAGTATATATATTCTTTAATAAATACAAGTTTCTAAGAAGAAAACACACAAGTAGAATTTCTAATGGAGTTGTACTTTGACCAGAATCTTTAAATGATATAGATAATTCAGATTCATTCCATTATTCGCCTATTCATTTGTTGCAAGGCAATATGATATTCTTTTACTTCATACACAATCAATTACACCAACAAGGTAAGGGCCAAAAAGATGTATAGAGTACTAAAGGATGAAATGATGTTGCTAATTATGTAAAAATTAGAATTTTAAAATACAGTCGGATCTTTAAAATACCTGATGAGATGAAGAGAAAACATTTCAGTTTTATATACACAGAGTTTTGCCCTTGACAAAGCACTAGAAGATCTGCAAAACCGGGGCACCTGGGTGGCTCAGTGATTAGGCCTCTGCCTTCGGCTCAGGTCATGATCCCAGGGTCCTGGGATTGAGCCCCGCATCGGGCTATCTGCTTAGCAGAGAGCCTGCTTCCTCCTCTCTCTCTGCCTGCCTCTCCATCTCCTTGTGATCTCTCTCTGTCAAATAAATAAATAAAATCTTCAAAAAAAAAAAAAAAAGAAGAAGAAGATCTGCAAAACCTAGAAATAAGTCACACATTCTTCTTTCAGAAAGAATTAGTAGTCCTTAAACCTTTTTATGATCAGTGCTCCCAAGCAGATTTTTAAAAGAACAGATACATTTAATTTAGTCCTTCAAGATAATATTTTAATCAGTGAGAAAAGTAGTACCTTTTATTTATTTTTTTAATATTTTATTTATTTATCTGAGAGAGAGAGCATGAGAGGGGAGAAGGTCAGAGGGAGAAGCAGACTCCCCATGGAGCTGGGAGCCCGATGCGGGACTTGATCCCGGGACTCCAGGACCACGACCTGAGCCAAAGGCAGTCGCTAACCAACTGAGCCACCCAGGCACCCTATTTTTGTTTTTTAAAGAAGATCCTATTTCAGCAAGAGTATTTTAGGAACCGATGTTTGGAAAATGTTCTAGGATCATGTCATTTTGATGCAAAGCCTAATCTAAGTGTGATAACTTTTTTGAAATTTGTCATATGTGCTCACTTTAAAAATTCAGAAACAAAATACTCTTAACTGATTTCAAAATTGTTCAAAAAGCTTCAGTGGATTCTAGGCTACCTTGTTAAAAAATATAAAAAGGAAGCACCTTCTGATTACTTGGTGATAGTAACTGATTGTCAGAGGACAAGATGGAAACTTTATACCTAAGTTGGAAAAAATTGCATAATTTATAGCCAAAGTTGAAATATGGAGGTTCATGGTTACAAAGGTCTTTTCTATCACTGTGCAATGAGAATTCTGAAGACTGCAGACCTGTATAAATAAATGGTTACTTATTTTTTCTTACTTCTTTCTCGGGAATGATCACCATCACTGCATTTAGTTTGCTTTCCTGTTCTGCCCTTCCATTTCATTAAACGCTACTACTATTTATTTTATCTAAGTGGTACTACTGATATAATAACATTTGTACCTCATTCTCCCCATACAAAAAAAATGATTTCCACCATAGTTAAATCACAGAATTCTTCCAAGAATCAAGTAATATTATGGATATGAAATGCCTGTGTACATAGTAAAGTTTGATACACACATTTCATAGATTGCCCTTGTCTATTTATCTTAAATTGGTTTAACTGTGTCTCCCAATACATGAGACATGGAGATTTCTTATCTACTCCTTGTTTTTTTTGTGTGTGTTTTTGTTTTGTTTTCCTTAAAAGTTGACAAACAAGTATTTACTCCTAGAAAGTAGGCTCTTACTGATTTCCCTTGATCACAGAAGTTAGTATAAGAAGTAGGTAAGGATCCTGGAAGTTTTTAGGTCCTCAGAAATTCATTACTCACTTACTACACATTTGCCATTCTGAGGTCATTTTCTCTAGGTTTACCCTCAAAATCTTCACCAGTGTAATACAAATAATGTTGCTTCTCCAATAGTATTTAATAAGACAAATACTCAATTTACACTCAAATACAAACCTGAATGTGCTTGGATAAATGGACCTAACAAATAATCAAATGTAATGAGTGTAAGTCCCAACTCCACAATGGCATAGTAGAAAACAAGATTTGTCCTGTAGTATTCTATTACACATCCAGTCATCACATCCAGATGACTGCATGATTGTTGGCAAATCATCTAACTGTACTACAATGCCCATCACTTGATACACTTTAAAAAGAGGTTACCTATTAGTGTTATTGTTACAATAGTGATAAAAACCTCTCAACTTCAGTTTCACCATATTGAAAAAAGGGGGTGGGGGAGTAATTCCTGCTACATCCAGTTCCCAGAACATTTCCAAGAATCAAATAAAATTGTGCATATGAAAGTTCCTTGAGACATTAATAGGCTACCTAAAGCTAAACACTCCTGGCTGACTGTTTTTGCATTGTAAACTAAAATAGAACAATTATAATTTTATCAACTTGGCTACAAGGGACTTTATGCAAGTTAATGCACTTACACATCCACTAGCTATACACAGTCTCAAAATACTGGATGAGATAGGTAGGACAATTTTAAAAGAGTTTTAATCCCAAATGTATTGATGGATAAACTGAAGCCATGAGCTGATAGCAGGTACACAAAGAGAAATCAGTTCTCTGATCCTAGAGCAAAGTGTCCCCTCCTCTATCACACTAACTTCCACAAAATTTCTACAACTACTTACCTGCAGATTTATAACAACCCATTAAGAAATTCAGAAAATCTGTTTGCTTAATTCTTTATCCATAATTCCAGTAGATGAAACTTCTTCCCCTGGCTCATTTAAGTTATGATTCATGAGGCCTGTTGTAGGCTGACCATTTAGGTAGAAAATGTTTTAAAACACATCATTAACAATAAGAAGTTCCCATTAATAATGAAGCCATAGGAAAATTTCAAGTGACTGGGGAACATGTACATTTTATATACCATATTGTTACATAATATGATAAATTCATATATATTTTATTTGCTTTGAAATGTAAAATATATGGCTATGTTTCCTTATATCTGCTCATCATTTTTCTCTCATCTGTAAGTTATGTGGATCAAGTAAATTTTTTACGTCTAGTATCATTTTTCCCAATAATCATCCATGAATAAAATTAAAAGTATATTTACATGTAGTGAAATTGTCTGAGTAAATTTAAAAATCCTAATGTTTCGTTTCTGATACTATGTGATTCTTATCAATAAATTTAGAAAATACTGAGAAAAATAAATCCTGTTATAGTCCTATACACAGACAAAAAATTTCTAACATAGGGGAAGGGAAGGAAAAATAAAATAAGATGAAAATCGAGAGGGAGGCAAATATAAGAGACACTTAACTCTAGGGAACAAACTGAGAATTGCTGGAGATAATGTGGGGGTGAGGGAAGTGATAATGGGGTGATGGGCACTAAGGAGGGCACCTGATGTAATAGTCACTGTTACACGCTACTGATGAATCATTAAATTCTACCGCTGAAACTAATAAAAAGAAAACCTGTTATATATCCTCTCATTACTTTACATGATTTTACTTGTTCATTCAAAATCAAATTATTAATAGAAGAATGTTGAAAGTTATATTAACATAGTTTTTACAAGTTTGGAAGACAAAGCCAAAATTCAAGCACAAAACAAATTTTGTACCACTAAAAATAACACAATTTTAAGCTCTCCTACGAAAATAAAGGGGGAGTATTTGTGACACTAGTACTCTCTCTCATTTGACACAAGCATAGCCGATATAGCTGGCCTTCAGAAAGATTGAATTAGCACTTAGAAAGTATGGACAGGGGCTCCTGGGTGGCTCAGTAGGTTAAGCCTCTGCCTTCAGCTCAGGTCATGATTTCAGGGTCCCAGAATCAAGCCCGACATTGGGCTCTCTTTTGGAGAAAACTGTTTCCACCCCCTTCTCTCTCTGCCTACTTGTGATCTCTTTGTGTCATATAAATAAATAAAATCTTAAAAAAAAAAAAAAGAAAGAAAGAAAGTATGGAGAACCCAGTGACCTTCACCTTGCATCTTTTGTCTCCACATATCTGCTTCATTACTCTCTTACAATACCAGCTTTCTCTCTTTATAGGTTCATTTATATAATGTAAGGTGATTCCATGACAACTAAATTTTCACATCACCTATATTTGAGATATCAAATCTGAGATCTCAATGAAACTTAGTTCTAATTCCAAATGAACAGAGAAACACTCTGTATCAGTCAGTGTCGCAACAGAGAACAGAAGGCGTAATCTGAGTAATCAGCTGTTATTTTTCAGCAGAATTTCATTAATGGCATAGTCACAGTGGTGAGGGGGAAAAAGAACCCATAAAGGAGAAGGAGACACCCAAGATATGACAAAAGGAGGAGATATTTATCACACTGAGACTTGAAGGAACAAGGAAAGGGAGATTAAGGGGAGTGGCATTCCCCCAAAAGAGCCATAGTTAAAGACAGATGCAAGCATTTTAAGAACCATAGTGAGTAGGGGAAGAAATATTCAGACTCCTCTCCTCCATACTCCAAACCCAACTGGAAGCCAGAAAGCAAAGGACCCCTAATAATACAGTCTGCAGGGGCTAGCCACATGGGCACAGAATAGGACAGAGAAGGATGAAGAAGGAAAGAACTGTGGGGTGTGGGGAATAGAAGATGGGGCAAAGGCAAAAGAAAAAAGGCTAGCATACACTCCAAGTAATCCACCTAACTGGGATTGCTTGCTTTCTCATTAAATTAATTATGACCGGGGCGCCTGGGTGGCTCAGTGGTTTGAGCCGCTGCCTTCGGCTCAGGTCATGATCTCAGGGTCCTGGGATTGAGTCCCGCGTCCGGCTCTCTGCTCAGCAGGGAACCTGCTCCCCCACCCCTTCTCTGCCTGCCTTTCTGTCTACTTGTGATCTCTCTCTGTCAAAGAAATAAATAAAATCTTTAAAAAAAAAATAAAATAAATAAATTAACTATGACCAAGAGGTTAAATCATTGAAGAGTGACTTAAGAATATCTTTATAACACCCTGCACTCATTCTTTGTACGTATACATTTCTGTTAATACTGTTTAGTGTGTGCATCTCACTATGCAATTCCCGTAGGGCAGTTACCATATTCTTTCTTTTCATTACAGTATCTCCCCTTAGTCAGCCACCCTCTAGCGAGCCATCAACAAATATTTGGAAACAGATGCATGAATACATGAAAATGTTTGACAAAATTGTCCTTTTCTGTAACACCCTCAATTCAATCCATTCAATTATTTTTTTGTAAGTTTTTAACTTTCTATTTGGAAATAATTTCAAAATACAGAAAAGTTACAAGAATAAAACACAAATAGTTCCTGTATAGCCTTTACACAGATTTACCTAATGATAACATTTTGTTGCATTTGTTTCACAATTTGTGCATTTGTGTTCTGGGTATATCTATGTTTTTTTTACTGAACCATGTGAAATTAAGTTACATGTATTGGGGCCACTTACCTCTAAATAGTTACACATGCATTTCCTAAGAATAGGGATTTTACATGGCCACATCACAATTAAGGTTCTTAGGATAATTTATAGTCCAGATTCCAATTTTGTCTTTTGACATACTTCCCCCACTCCAGTAGAGGATGCAGTCTAGGGTCAGGCATTGCCTTCAGTCTTCATGCCACTGCCTTCACTAGTCTGAAACATTTCTACGGCCACTTTTTTTTTTCCTGTCTTTTACAACATTGACATTTTAATAGGCTACATTTTAATGGAAAGTTCCTAATTATGGGTTTGGCAGATGTTTTCCCATGAATATATTCAGATTAGGAATTCTAAATCAGAACACTATATAGGTGATATTTTGTCCTTCTCAAGGTACTATAAACTTGAGGTTCAGAATGTCCATTTGCTCTTTATTAATGAGATTTTTTGATTATCAGTTTTGTATATAAGCTTCCAGAGATTTTTTTCTCCCACACATTACTGCTGCCCTAGTCTTTTCTCTGAGACTTTAATTTCACATATATTATAACTTTATATTATTTATGTCTCACTTTTTTTTGCATTTTGCATGGCTGGATAAAAACATTTATAGTTTTTCTTTTGATTTAACTTCTGTTTCCCTACTTTGCTCTTTAGTTGCGCTTTTTTATTATGTTAGTTAGTATATTATTTTTTTATATAGTGTTCAGTGATTCATTAGATGCATATAATACACAGTGCTCATCACCACACATGCCCCCATTAATACTCATCACCAGGTTATCCCATTCCTCCCAACCCCTCCCTTCTATAACCTTCAGTTTAGTTCCTGGAGTCCAGAGGCTCTCATGGTTTGTCTCCCTCTCTGATTTGTTCCCATTCAGGTTTCCCTCCCTTCCCCTGTGGTCTTCCATGCTATTCCTTATGTTCCACATAGGAGTGAAACCATATGATAAATGTCTTTCTCAGCTTGATTTATTTCAGTTGCATCTAACCTACAGTTAAACCCATTAACTTATTACTTCCAGTGATATTTTCAGTTCTAAAATTTTTATTTGTTCATCATCTTTGATTTTATACAAACTGTTCACCTAAACTCTTCATTTCATCTTTTAGTTCCTTGAACATATTAAAATAATTTTCAAGTTTGTGTCTGAAACCTCCATTATCTAGAGTCTGTTTTCATTACCAATTTTGACTCATAGATTTCAATAATTTCTTGTCTGATTTTTTAAAAGATTTTATTTGAGAGAGAGAATTAGCAAGAGAGAGTGAGCGAGCTTGGGGGTGGGAGAGGGGCAGAGGGAGAGGAAGAAGCTGAGCATGGATCTCAATGTGGGGCTTGATCCCAGGATCCTGGGGTCATGACCAGAGCCGAAGGCAGATGCTTAACTGACTGAGCCACCCAGGTGCCCTGGAAATCAAATGACTCTTAATATTTACTTTGCATGCTGAGGAAAAAAAAATCCATTATGAATCTACTGTTCATAACATGAGAGGTGTCAGAGGTAGTATTTAGAAACTTTTTTACTACAATGTGAGAATAAGGACCAGTTAGCTATATATAAAGTTCTTTTCAATATCTTAACTGACAACGTGCAATTTCATAACTGAAAAATTGTTTTTTTTTATTTAAATCTTTCACTTGAACAGAGAAGACAATCATCAGGAACAGAAGACAATCATTAGGGACACAGAAAAGTTTTGCTTATTTTTTCTCTTACTATTGTTTTTTCTGTACTTAATTGAACTAAAAATCATTAAAATTGGGAAAGGAATTGTTGTTATTATTGCTTTAATCATTATCATAATTACATTCTTCATCATCATCAGTCCAAAGAATTTTAAATACACAGCACAATCTGGCCATTAGATTATGTAAGCAAAATCTATTTTTTAAAAAATCAGACACATATAAAAACTAATTGCAGCTTACATGATTCATTTAACTTAGCACCCAAATCACTGTCTTAAGTGCTAATATGAAGTTAATTCATGGCATTCAATTCATTCAACAAATAGTTATTAGGCACTTACTCTGAGCCAAGAATAGTTCTATGCACTGAGTATAAAGTGGGGAACCCAAATTTGCAGCCCTTATGAAATCTACATTCTAGGTAAGAGAGGCAGACAATAATAAATACAAAGGTAAATATAAAATACATTTTATCAGATGATAGAATGACGAGAAAATAAAATGACAATGCAGAATAATAAGGTAAAGGGAATTCAGAGGAATGGGCAAGGAAGGATTATGTCTTATTGTGAGGATGATAAAATGACATTTGAAAAACACCTGAAAGGATTACAAGAGCTAGGCAGATATCTAGCAGAAGAACACTCAAAGCAGAGAAAAGGCAAGTGCAAAGGTCCTGAGGTAGAAGCATGTCTGGTATAATAAGGGAACAGATTGGAAGCCAGAATACAGATGGTCTAAATAAGATTAGAGTGGAAATAGAGTGCAACCATAATGTTTAGGGCCTTAGGGGCTAATATAAAGACATGGAGTTTTACTCTGAAGTATGGAAGCCACCAAGGAATTCCAAGCCAAGAAGTGACATGATCTGACTTACGTTGTTAAAGGACCACTCAGATTTACATGTCAAAAATAAATAGCAGGGTGAGGAGAAGGAAGCCAGGAAACCAGTTATGAGGCTACTGTAACAGTCCAGCTAATAAATGATGGTTCTTGAATTGGGGTGTTGACCTAATAATGGTAAGATTTGGTCAGATTCAAAATGTTTTCCAAAGATAGAGTAACAGCTTTTGTTGACAAATGGAACATGGGGATTATGGATAACTTCACAGTTTTTGCCTTCAGCAAGTGGAAGGATGAAAATGTTATCAACTGAGATGTAAGAAACAGGGCAGAATAAAGCTAGATATGGTGTGGCTGAGTTCATATTTAGACACGATAAATTCTAATAGCTATTACACATCTGCAGAGAGATGTTGAGGATATCATAAAATATATGAATCTGTATTCTGGGAAAAGGGAGAGATATAAATCTAGAACTTGTCAGCTCACTGATAATAATTGAAGTCTTAATAGATAAGTGCACTGAGTTAGTGAGTATCAAAACACAAGAATAGCAGTTTGGCTCAGTCAGTTAAGCCGCTGCCTTCGGCTCAGGTCATGATCCCAGGGCCCTGGGATCAAGTCCTGCATCACGCTCCTTGCTCAGCAGGGAGCCTACTTCTCATTCTGCCTCTGCCTGCCTCTCTGCCTGCTTGTGCGCTCTCTCTCTCTCTCTCTGACAAATAAATAAATAAAGTTAAAAAAAAAAAAAACTGAACCCTGGAATATTCCAATATCCAGAGGTCTTATACGTGAGAAAAGCAAACTGAAAATTAACTGCCAATGACATAAGAAAACCAGAGGTTGGTCTCCAGAAAACCAAGTGATAGAAGAGTTTTAAAAGAGAATGAAGTGATCAAGTGATCAAATCATGCTGATAAATTAGTTAAGGACTAGAAAATGATCATTGGGTTTAACAGCATAGTAATAACTTAAGACTTTTTATAGAGTGGTAGAGATAAGGTCTGATTAAAGTGAATTCAAGCAAGAATGGAAAAAAGACTACACATATTGAGATATCAAGTACAAGCAATGCTATTGAGGAGTTTTGCTGAAAGAAGCCCAGAGAAATAGAACAGGAACTGGGGAGGAATTTGAGGTTGAACAAATTTTATGTTTAACTGAGAATATGACTCCTTACCTGAACAAAGCAGTGAAGGGGGAAACTGATAATTCAAGACAGAGGGGCAGGACAATTACAGCAGCCATGTCCTTGAAAGGGAATGGATCCAGTGTAAAAAAGGTGTTGGCCTTCAACAGAGGCACAGACATTTCGCTAGGAACGAGAACAAAAGTAGTGTATGTGAACATAGAAGCAGTCAACATTGTTTCAGTTATGTGGAGTAGAGAGAATTGAGCACAGCCAAGCTTGAGCATATTCTGGAAACATACAATGTAGGAAGAAAGAAGCCATGAAAATATGTACTAGGGATGATTAGAATGACAGGCCATGAACTCTATGTGAAAGTCAAAGACATGGGGACATGCAGCATGTGGAAATACCATAGAAGTAGTAAAAATAGTGTCTTATAGATCCTCGTAGGGTTTAAGATTTGACCTCAGGGCACTAGAAGGAGTGAATTGGAAAAGAGGAATGGTAGTTGACAAGTATAATGTTTTTTTGTTTTTTTTTATTTTATTTAAGCTTTTTTTAATTTAAACATATAATGTAACCCCACCACCCTCTCCCAACCCCTCTCCCCCCCACCCCCCTCAGTTTGTTTTATGACATTAAGAGTCTCTTTTGGTTTGTCTCCCTCCCGATCCCATCTTGTTTCATTTTTTCTTTTCCTACCCCCTTAACCCCCACCCCCGTTGCATCTCTACTTCCTCATATCAGGGAGATCATGTGATAGTTGTCTTTCTCCTGTTGACTTATTTCGCTAAGCATAATATTTAACATTAAGATTATGGGGCAGTGAACTAGGTCATGACCATAGAAATGAGTACCTGACTGGGGAGGGAGACAAACCATAAGAGACTCAATCTCAGGAAACAAACTGAGGGTCGCTGGAGAGAGGAAGGAGGGATGGGGTGGCTGGGTTATGGACACTGGGGAGGGTATGTGCTATGGTGAGTGCTGTGAATTGTGAAAGACTGATGATTCACAGACCTGTACCTCTGAAACAAATAATATATTATATGTTAATTTAAAAAAAAAGAAAGAAATGAGTACCTGGGTCAAGGTAAAGGATAAAATCAGTGGAGGACAGGAAGTCAAGGAACTGAGATGGCAGAGAAGTATATTATAAAAGTGTTAAAATTATATTTATACATAAAATTTATTCTATCTCTCTTATACAAATTACATAATTGTATATATTATATATACCTAGAAAATTCACTTGTATATATTTATTCATTCATATAAAATATTGATATATTTTATATATAACTTTTTTCCATATATATATGTATATATATATATATATAGAGAGAGAGAGAGAGAGAGAGAGAGAGAAGGGGAGAAAGAAAGAATGAATTTGCCAGATAATGAGAGTTTGAAGAAATGTATGTGAGAGAGAGACCTGGGGTCAACAGATGCTTGCACCAGCATGGAGTAATGAATGGCATAATCCAGTAATTTGAACTTCAGACTAGGTACTTTTAAGGAGAGTAATGGGAATGGACTGAAAGGTACCAAGAGAATCTACTTATCTCTAGGTCCAGTGGCAGAAGAGTGCAGAAGGAAAAACATCTCCCTCTTCACAGGGGTCACAGGAAGCTGATTCTTTAGGAAGAATCAAGTTTCAGAGAGTAAGGAGGTAAAACAAACAAACAAAAAAATGTTTGCAAAGAGGTTAAGAATAAGAGGTTTTTGCTTATAACAGACACTGGGTCCCAGAGTACTCAATGGAAGATTTGGGGAGTTAAGAAGGGAGAAAGATTTTTACAAATAAAGAGACTTAATGAGATGATAGATGAATGCAGATGACGGAAGAGGACATGGAAATGTGGCTCACAGGGTAAGTGACAGAGACAAGAGTGAAGGGCACAATCTGGTTAGTCCTGGGTCCTTAAGCAGGATATGGTGGGGAGGAAGTGAGTGTTGTTGAGAAGGGAACAGAAGATCTTACCAAGAATATGTAAAGCCCCAGGATCCACTCTTCACTCCCACTGATGACAATGTGAAGGCCTGAAGATTCCACATCTGGTGGAATCATCGAAAACATACACAGAAAAAAAACTTGATTTATCTTGTAACTGCTAAGGGGCTTAACGCAATTGGACTTGAGATGAAATACTGTGAGTCTGTGGAAAAGCTAGTATTAAAATTTTAGTTAAAAAATAAGAAAGAGGGACGCCTGGGTGGCTCAGTTGGTTAAGCAGCTGCCTTCGGCTCAGGTCATGATCCCAGCGTCCTGGAATCGAGGCCCACATCGGGCTCCTTGCTTGGCGGGGAGCCTGCTCCTCTCTCTGTCTCTGCCTGCCTCTCTGTCTGCCTGTGCTCACTCTCTCTCTCTCTCTGACAAATAAATAAATAAAATCTTAAAATAAAATAAAATAAAAAATAAGAAAGATACAATAGGTAGTTTGCTGTCTCTGGCATGTAAAAAATAAATCAGCTTCAATTTTCATTGCATTGCCAGATTCTCCACCTGTTGATTGGGTGCCTAAATCTTAGACTTATTTTCAATCACTGACATAAAATATCTACACTGCAGACACACACACACACACAAACTTTGAATTAAAGAGAATTATTAAAAACATTAACAACTATAGATCACTCACAAGTCCAGGCACCATGCTTAATTAACCCTTCACTCAAGTAATACTTGCAGTAGCCTTGTGATGGATTATCCCCATGTTTTCAGAGGTAGAAACTGAGGCACAGAGAAATAAATTTGTCCTAGGTCATACAGTGAGTAAATGTTTAATATATGGTATACCTGAGTTGAGATCCTATCTGAAAACACAGTATCAGGATTCTATAGTAAGTATTTCTCAGAGTACAGTCCCTGGACCTGTGAATTTGTAGGAAATACTAATTTTAGGACCCCATCCCAAACCTATTTAATCAGAAACTCTGGGGTTAGTGTCCAGAAATCTGTGTTTTAACAGGCCCTCCATGTGATTCCATTATAAGCTCAAGTCTGAGAACCCCTGTTCTAAAATAAGTAGGGATGGAGTATCAGAGTATTGAGAGCATGATAAAATACAGATAACTACCTATCCCTCCAGAGTCTTTAAATTCTGACTCATATGACACTGTGTGTGTGTATGTGTTTCTGTGTGTATTTAGGTATGTGAGTAGCTGGTGAGTATGAGTATGTCAATGTAGGGATGTAGTACTAGCTAATCTCCCTCCCTCATTCTAAATACTTTCAGAATTATTAAATTCAGGATTTACTGAAGACAACTAGGATTTAGATATTAGCACAACTGTCATCCTTATGTTATAGCCTGTTAAATATATAAAAAAACAACTCTTACTATCTGAAACATTAAAGTTTTCATTTTCATGACAAAATATATAACTTATAGGTGTTTTGCACATTTTGAGCCTCTCAATTTTATTAGAATCCAGACTTTGCTGAACATGACAGTAACATTGAAGGGCTTTAAGACAAATAAACTGTCATGACATTAATCTCTGATTCTATCTAGGGAACACCTTGTTATAAAAGACATTCTTACTGCCACAGAGCTGTTGCTAGGGGCAGTTAAATTGCTGACACAACCAGTTAATCTCTTCTTTTTCAGTGAGTAGAGAATATGAAAGAGAGTGCAACTGATTTTTTTGTATTATATAAATAACTGAATTTCATTAAAAGATTTTCCAAAAATTGTAGCAGAATTTCTCTCACCTATTTTCACAATTTGCAATAAAAATAGAGACAATTACAAAGCCATTTATCAGGCCAATACTTCCCCTCTAGATGTAAGGGCATGAGGAAAAACTAAATTTACAAGGAAAGAGGATGTTTGAAGAGGAAGTTTTGCATCCATTACTCACTTTGTGAAGCAGGCATGGTGAAAGGCAATGGTGGTGAGAAGCAATTAAACTCTTGTATTTCTCTGCTTCTGCTTTTTTTCCCAGCCACTTTACAACTGTGATATTATATGTGCTATCATCACAGAAAAATCTGGTGAGGTATAGCATCTCTACTTTACAGAGGAAAAAAAACATGGAAGTTTAACAAATAGGCATGGATAATGTTATATGTTGGGTTTAAAACTCAGATTATAACTCAGTCAATTGATTGTTACTTCTCTGACACTGCTCCAGTTCTCACCTAAACTTCTGAGTGTGTATAGATATAGTACATGACATTTCCACTCAAAAGTGGATGATCTAGACCAGAGTTTTCAAATAGTTCAAGGACAACACTAAGATGTTATTAGTCTTTTTCACTCGTATTCATTCATTTGTGCACAGTGAGGTTCTCCAGAGCTCCGTGATATATGACATGGCAACAGACTGAATATAGAAGCAGATAGAAAAATCTGGCTTTTTTCTATTAAGTTGTCATTAAATAGATCTGTAAATTGTATAAGTTAGTAAGTAAGTAAGTAAGTAAGTAAATAAATAAATAAATAAATAAATAAAATAGCCTCTCTTTTGACCTAAATAGTTTCTGAAATTTTCAGGAAACTATTTTAACATATAATAGTGTCATCATTGTTTCAAAATGAATAAACAAAAACATCTTAGTATAATTTCTAATGCAATAAATATAATCTTCATTATAAAAAGTTATTTGTGAAGAAGGGTGGTCCAAGAAAGGTCCAGAAAGACCCTGAACTCAACTCCTGCCACAGACATACTAAACTTACACCCACATATAGAGAAATTCCTTCTGAAGGAGAGCTGAGGGCTGACTGAACAGCTTCTATACAACAGATGCTAGAGGGATCCCAAAGAGAAGGGAAGGAGAGATGGAGATTTGGTAATAATAGGAACCTCACCCTCTAATTTGTGACTTGAAGTAGGGATGGCTATCACTACAGGGCCCATTGCACAGGCTCACCTACCATGAACCATAGTTATACAAAAACAAAACAGCAGTTTCAAGGGCCATTAGATTGTATACGAATGAAATCTGTTTACTAAAACTAGCAAGCTCAGGGTGCCTGGGTAGCTCAGTGGGTTAAAGCCTCTGCCTTTGGGTCAGGTCATGATCCCAGGGTCCTGGGATCGAGCCCTGCATCTCTGCTAGGCATCTCTCCTCAGCAGGGAGCCTGCTTCCTCCTCTCTCTCTGCCCGCCTCTCTGCCTACTTGTGATCTCTGTCACAATAATTTAATTAATTAATTAATTTTAAAAAGTCTTTAAAACTAGCAAGCCCACCAAATGAACAGGGAACTACTAGAATGCTCTTCAGGGTTGGAGGCACTAGTGACTGCCTTTTTTTTTATGTTCTCTCTCCACCTTGATGTCTGGACAGAGGCACAGTCCAGGCACTCTAGCTGACATCCTAGGACTGTCCAAGTGCACCCTGGCCCCCATCCCATGAGAGCTCCAGCTGTTTCTGCAAGGTACCCCTAGTAAAATGTGCTCCAGGATTCCTTGGACCATGCGTACACCAATTCCAGCTATACCATCAAGGTAGCTCCAGTGCACCATGACCCAGGATAGTCCTGCCTGAGCACACTCCAATGTCAGCCAAGATGGGCCCAAACAGCACAGCCAGGGACTACCTGGCCTATGGCTGCTGCAGCCAGCCAGCCAAAGAGGCCAGGCCAATGCACTTTACACAGGAGATTCTCCTACACAAGGCCAGTCCTTTGAGACCGGATGAGGTAGCTGTTCTGCTTGCTTCATAGAAGCAAACACAGAAAGTCAAACAAAACCAGGAGACAAAGGAGTAGGATCCAAAGGAACGAATACAAAACCCCAGGGGAAAGAAACCCTAATATAACAGAAATAAATAACATACCAGATAAGAAGATCAAAGTAATAGTCATTTAAAAGACTCATTAAAAAAATACTCATTAACTTAGGAGAAGAATGGAGGAACAGTGAGGACTTCAAAAAAGTCTTAGAAAATATAAGCAAAAAATACAATAACTGAAATGAAAAAAATTGACACCAATACAAGAATACTAGGAAACTTTAATACCCTACTTTTATCAATGGACAGATCATCCAATCAAAATCAATAAGGAAATACTGCCCCTAAATGACACGTCAGACAAGTTGGACTCTATAGATATATCGATCGATATATCTATCTATCTACCCTTTTAACATTCCATCCCAAAACAGAAGACAAACTTTTTTTCAAGTACACATAGAACATTCTCTAGGACAGATCACATGTTAGATCCCAAAACAAGTCTCAATAAATTAAGGAAGACTGAAATCATATCAAGTATCTTTTCCAACTACAATGCTAAGAAGCTAGAAATCGATTACAAGAAAACTGGAAAAAAACACAAAGACATGGAGACTAGACTCTGTGTTACTAAACAACCAATGGTTCAACAAAGAAGTTGAAGAGGAAACCAAAGATAAGAATGAAAACAAATGAAATGGAAATACAAAAGCTAAATTCCATGGGACACAGCAAAAGCAGTTCTGAGAGGGAAGTTCACGGATAAAGACCTACCTCAAGCAACAAGAAAAATTTCAAATAAATAAGTGAACCTTACACATAAAGGAACTAGAAAACATAGCCCAAAGTTAGTAAGCAGAAAAAAAAAAGATAAGAGCAGAAATCAAAGAAATAGAAATTTTAAAAGTACAAAAGATTAGAGATGGATGTATGAAAAGATAAAATCAACAAATCAACAAACTCAACAAGACCTCAAGAGAAAGAGCCAAGTTAAAATATATATATATGAATGAAAGGAGAGAAATTACAACTGACAGCACAGAAAGACAAAAGATTATAAGGGATTACTATAATTTCATGCCAATAATTTGGAAAACATAGAAAATTTAAACTCCTAGAAACACACAACATTCTAAGGCATAGTCAATCAATAAAAATGTTCTCTTTCACAATGGGTTTATCGCCAGAACACAGGTCTCATGAAAACCACCACCAAACCTAAACCAAAATGGGAAAGGAAAAGACTCATGTCAACATTATCACTGGACACATAGATTTGGACTAGTCTCCACTACTGGTCATCTGATCTGCAAATGTGGTAGTGACAAAAAGAACTATCAGAAAATTTGAGAAGGAGACTGCTGAGATGGGAAAGAGCTCCTTCAAGTATGCCTGGGTCTTGGATAAACTGAAAGCTGAATGTGAACATGGTATCACCATTGATATCTTCCTGCGGAAATTTGAGATCAACAAGTATTATATGATCATCACTGATGCCTCAGAATACAGGGATTTCATCAAAAACATGATTACAGGCACGTATCAGGCTGAACGTGCTATCTTGATTGTTGCTGCTGTGTTAGTGAATTAGAAGCTGGTATCTGCAAGAATGGGCAGACCCATGAACATGCACTCTAGCTTACATACTGGGTGTGAAACAACAAAGTTTTGATGTTAACAAAACAGATTCCACTGAGCCACAGCCAGAAAAGATATGAGGAAATCATTAAGGAAGACAGTACCTACATTAAGAAAATTGGTTACACCATGACACAGTAGCATTTGTGCCAATTTCTGGTTCAAATGGTGACAACATGCCGGAGCCAAGTGCTAACATGCCTTGGATCAAAGGATGGAACGTCACCCGTAAAGATGGCAATGGAAGTGAAACCACATTGCTTGAAGCTCTGAACTGCATTCTGCCACCAACTCATCAGACTGATGATTCTTGTGTCTGCCCCTCCAGGACATCTACAAAATTAGTCGCACTGGTACTGTCCCTGCGGGTCGAGTGGAGACCGACATTCTTAAACCTGGCATGGTGGTCACCTTTGTTCCAGCCAATGTTACAATGAAGTAAAGTCTGTTGAAATGCACCATCAAGTTTTAATTGAGGGTCTGTCAAAATGTTCCCTGTGGCAATGTGTGTGGTGACAGCAAAAATGGCCCACCAATGGAAGCAGCTAGCTTCATGGCTCATTACCCTGAACCATCCAGGCTAAATCAGTGCTGCATGTGAGCCTGTGCTGAAATGTCACACAGATCACAGTGCTTACAGCTTTGCTAAGCTGAAGGGAAATGGCTAGAAGATGGCCCTAAGTTCTTGAAATCTCATGACGCCACCATCATTGATATGGTTCTTGACAAGCCTACGTCTGTGGAGGACTTCTCTATCCTCTTCTGTTCTGTTTTGCTGTTCATGACATGAGACAGATGGTTGCTGTGGATGTCATCAAAGCACTGTCTAAGAAGGCAGCTGAAGCTGGCAATGTCACTAAGTTTGACCAGAAAGCTCAGAAGTCTAAATGGTTATAATCCACAATACTTGCCACCCCAGTCTTAATCAGTTGTGGAAGAAGAGTCTGAAATATTTTTGTCAATTGGCCATTTAAATTTAATAATAAAAGACTGGTTCATCATAATGATACATTGGCAAAACCTTCAAAAGGAAAGGAGAGTATTTTGTGGACCATTTGGTGTGTGTGAGTGTGTGCATGTGTGTGTGTGTAGCAGTTTCAAGTAATTAGTTTTAAAATCAGTACTCTTGGGACACCTGGGTGGCTCAGTTGGTCAAGCAGCTGCCTTCAGCTCAGGTCATGATCCCAGCGTGCTGGGATCTAGTCCCACATCGGGCTCCTTGCTCAGCAGAGAGCCTGCTTCTCCCTCTGCCTCTGCCTGCCACTCTGTCTGCCTGTGCTCACTCTCTCTGACAAATAAATAAATAAAATTTAAAAAATAAAATAAAATCAGTACTCTTTAATGGAACCAACCTGACAAAAATCTTTCACAGAATCACCCTAAACACAAAAGTTTAGGGTTCCTGGATGGCTCAATTAAGTGTCTCCCTTTGGCTCATGTCATGATCCCATAGTTCTGAAATCAAGCCCCAAGTCAGGCTACCTGCTCATTGGGAGTCTGCTTCTTCCTTTGCCCTTCCTTTACCCAACTTATGCTCTCTCTCTCTCTTTCTCTCTGTCTCAAATAAATAAAATTTAATTTTTTTAAAATTTAAAAAAAAACAAAATTTTAATGAGAAAAAAGAAACAGAAAATGTGAATAAACCAAATACAAGTAATGAAATAAGTAATTTTAAAACTCCCCCCAAAAAAGATCCAGGACCAGACAGCTCCAGAGGTGAATTCTATCAAACACTTAAAAATTTAGTACCTATCCTTCTCAAATTAGTACAAAAAATTGAAGAGGAAGAAATGATTCTAAACTTTTTACAAGGCCAATATACCCTAATCCTAAAACCACACAGAGACATCACAAAAAAAGAAAATTACAGGCCAATATCCCTGATGAACATGGATGCAGAATTTTTCAACAAAACATTAGCAAACTGAATTCAACAATATATTTTAAAGATTATATACTATGACCAAGTGGGATGTACTTCAGGGATGTAAGGATGGTTCAGTATCTCTGTATCAAACAACATGCTATACCATCTTAACAAAATAAAAGATAAAAATCATAAAATCACCTCAACAGATACAGATAAAACATTTGACAAAATTCAACATCCATTTATGATAAAAATTCTCAAGAAAGTAGGTGTACAGGAAACATACCTCAACATAATAGAGACTATTTATGACAAACCCACAGCTAACATATTCAATAGTAAGAAGTTGTAAGCTTTTCCTCTCAGATCAGGAATAAGAAAAGGATACCAGTTCCTGCCACTTTTATTTAACATAGTATTGGGAGTATTAGCCACAACAATTGGGCAAGGAAAAGAAAAGGCATCCAAACTGTAAAGCAAGAATTAAAACTCTCACTATTTACAGATGATAATATATAATGAACTCTCAAATTGCCACACACACACACACACACACACACCCCAGAGCTACAGGATATAGAACATACAGGAATTAGTTATGTTTTTATATACTAGTAATGAGCTATCATAAAGAAATTAAGAAAAAAATTGCACCAAAAATAATAAGATACCCAGTAATAAATTAAACTAAGGAGGTAAAACACTTTTACTCTGAAAGCTGTAAGACACTGATCTAAGAAATTGAAAATGACAAGAAAAATAAAGATACACCATACTTATACAAGAATCAATATTCTTAAAATAGCCACACTTTTTAAAGCAATCTATAAATCTAATGCAATCCCCATCAAAAAAGCAATGGCATCCTAACTGGTATAATTGACAAGAAACAACAAATGTTAGAGATGCTATGGAGAAAGAACCCTCTTACACTCTTGGTAGGAGTGCAAGATTGTAGAGCAACTTTGGAGAACAGTGTGGAGGTTCTTCAAAAAGCTAAAAATAGAGCTACCCTATGACCCAGCAATTGCATTACTGGGTATTTACCCCAAAGATACAGATGTAGTGAGAAGAAGGGCCATATGCACCCCAATGTTCACAGCCGCAAAGCCCCCAATAGCCAAACCGTGGAAAGAGCCAAGATGCCTTTCAACAAACAAATGGATAAAGAGAATGTTGTCCATATATATAATGGAATATTACTCAGCCATAGGAAAGGATGAATACCCACCATTTGCACCAACTTGAATGGGCCTGGAGGGGATTATGTTAAGTGAGATAAGTCAAACAGAGAAAGACAATCATTATATGGTTTAACTTATTTGTGGAACATAAGGAATAGCATGTAGGACATTAGGAGAAGGAAGTAAAATGAAGGAGGGAAATTGAGGGGGAGACAAACAATGAGAGACTAGGGATTCTGGGAATCAAATGGAGGGTTTTAGAGGGGAGGAGGGTAAGGGGGATGGTCTACTCAGTGATGGGTATTAAGGAGGGCACATCTGGCAATGAACACTGGGTGTTAAACACAAACATTAAATCATGGAACACTACATCTAAAACTAATGATGTACTGTATGGTGACAAACATAATAAAAAATGCAATGGCATCTTTCATAGAACTAGAACAAAGAATTCTAAAATTTATATTGAACCACAAAAATTACTAAATAGCCAAAGCAATTTTAAGAAAGCACAAAGCTAGAAGTTTTATGCTCTGACTTCAAACTATACTACAAAGCTAAAGTAATTAAAACTGTATTGTATTGGCAAAGAAACAGATACATAAACCAATGGAATAGAATAGGGAGCCCAGATGTAAACCCACATGTATATGGTCAATTAACCTATGGCAAAGCAGGTAAGAATATACAATGGGGGAAAGAAAGTTTCTTCAATAGTAGGACTGGGAAAACTGGACAGTGACATGCAAAAGAATGAAACTAGACTACTATCTTACACCATACACAAAAATAAACGTTAAGACCTGAAACATTAAACTTCTTAAAGAAAGCATAGGTATAAGCTCCTTGACATCGATCTTAGCAATCTTTCTTTGGTCCAGTCTCCCCAGGCAAGGAGAATAGGGGCTAAAACAAAAAAATGCGATTAGATCAAAGTAAAATGCTTTCTTTTGCACAGCAAAACAAACCATTACATAACAAAAGGTAATCTACTGGGTAGGAGATAATATTTGCAAATCATATACCCAATAATATATTAATATCCAAAGTATATGAAAACCTTTCACATCTTAGTATCAATAAAACAAACATTTCAATTTAAAAAATGGGTAGAAGATATGAATAGACTTTTTCCAAAAGAAGATACACAGCTGTACATTAAAAGATGCCGAGCATAACTGGTCATCAGAGAAATGGACCTTACACATATCAGATTGGGTATCATCAAAATGACAAACAATAAAATGTATTGGTGAGGATGTGAAGAAAAGAGAACCCTTGTGCATTGTTGGTAAAAATGTAAATTGCTGCAGGCACCATGAAAAACAAGATGGAGTTTCCCCAAGTTTCCCCAAAGAAATAAAAAAAAAAAAAAATAGGAATACCAGTCAACAATTCTGTTTCTGGGTATACATCTGCAGAAAATAAAAAAAAACAATTTGAAAGGATATATGTACCCCTATGTTCACTGCAGCATTAATTACAATATCCAAAATACAGAAGTAAAATTAAGTGTTCATCAATAGGTGAATGGGTAAAGATGTGGTATATAAATACAATGAAATATTACTCAGCCATAAAAAATAAAATTTTGGCATTTATGACAACATGGATGGGCCTAGAGGACATTATTGTTAATTGAAATAAGTCAGAGAAAGACAAATACTGTATTGTTTCAATTACATATGGAGTCTAAAAAACAAAATAAATGAACAATCAATACAAAGCAGAAACAGACTCCTAAGTACAGGAAACCAACTGTTGGTTCCCCAAGTGGAGAGGGATCAGGAGGTGAGAGAAATAAGTAAAGGAGTTTAGAAGGTACAAACCTACAATTATAAGATAAGTAAGTCATGTGGATGTAATGTACAGCATGGGAAATACAGTTAACATTGTAGTAATTTTGACAAGTGGTAACTGGACTTATTATCAGCATTATTTCATAATGTATAAAAATATCAAATCACTAGGATATCCACCTGAAACTAAGAGGATACTGTATGTCAATTTTGCTTCAATAAAAATTAATAAAATAAATATTTATTTGGGGTCCTCAGTTATTTTTAAGAATGCCAAGGAGGTCTGAGAACAAAAATTTTGAGAACTGTGGGGCTAGATGAAAGAAAACCTGACCTACAAATTAATCCCAGTGTTTCAATCATGTTCCTTATTCACTCTTATTTTCATTCTGTCTTCATTCTTCATTCATTCTTCTTCTAAATCCAATAATTATTTCTTGAGCCCTATTTTGTGCAAAACCAGTTACATAATGATGAACAAAGTAACTTCCATTATTCCTAGTAGATGTAAAAGCAATAAATATAGTACATGTTTATTGCAGATTTTGATACATTGTTTTAAAGAAAAAGAATAAGATGCTAGGAGGTAGAATAAAGGAGTGAGGGAAGAACAGATTAGAGAGGCTGTATAGAAGGATAAAGAAAAACTGCCATAAAATAAATGAGAGAAAAGACATCTGACAGAGGAAACATGTTTGTAAGATCCTAAGGTAGTCAAAAGCTGAATGTACTTCAGGAACCTAAGTATGAGCAGGTAGCTAGAGTGTAACAAGCCAAGGAGAGGCTGGAAAGGAAGACATTGGAAACAGGCAGGGGGCATGACTTACAAACCACTGTATATATATCACGACAAAAACTTCAGGTATTATTCTATGTGCAGTAGGAAGTTCTTAAAATGTTGAATAGTAGAGTGACACAACCTGTGTTCAAAAGGCAATACTAATTAAAATGTAAACCTATTAGATTGGAAAGGGACATTTATCTAAGTTAACCAATAGAAATAGAATGAGAAAAACTAGTAAACCCAGTGGAAAATCTATACAGTAGTCCTACCCTTATCTATAAGGGATATGTTCCAAGACCCCCAGTGAATGCCTGAAATCATGGATAGTACCAAACCATATATATCCCATGTTGTTTCTATATATACATACCTATGATAAAGTTTAATTTATAAGTTAGGCACATTAAGAGATTAACAATAATAATGTCATAGACCAGGGCACCTGGGTGGCTCAGTGGGTTAAGCCTCTGCCTTCGGCTCAGGTCATGGTCTCAGGGTCCTGGGATCAAGCCCCGCATCGGGCTCTCTGCTCAGCAGGGAGCCTGCTTCCTCCTCTCTCTCTCTGCCTGCCTCTCTGCCTACTTGTGATCTCTGTCAAATAAATAAATAAAATATTAAAAAAAATAATGTCATAGACCAAGTATAATAATATACTATAATAAAAGTTATGTGAACATTCGCTCTCTCTCCCTGACCTCAAAATATCCTACTGTACTGTATCCACCCTTCTTCTTGTAATGATGTGAGATGTTAAAATGCCTACATAATGAGATGAAGTAAGGTGAATGGCACAGACACCATGATACAGCACTGGGCTATCAGGCTTCTGAGGGTACATCAGAACAACAATCATTTGTTTCCAGACTATAGTGGACTATGTACAACTGAAACCACACAAATCTCAACTGCAGATAAGGGGATACTACTGTGTAACACTAAAACCTTGCAGAGAAACAGGCAAACTATTTGTGGCCTTGTATGAGAACAAATTTAACACTTATTGCTTAGGCTATTCTCTCTGCCCTTACTCTCACCCAGGAAAATTGTACCTGCTTATACATTTATATTTAAATATTATATTTAAAAGTTCACTGCAACTGTCACATGAGAACAGAATGGGGCTAAGGGAGCAAAGCTGGAGAGATTCATTCAGAGGATATTATAGCTGTCAAAGATAAAGATGATGGCAAGCTGGATAAAATGGTGATGGTGAAAATGGAGAGTATGTAATTGTGAGAAAGGAAATAGATTTTATAAAAATTAATGATTTTTTTTGGTGCAACCTATTGTGAAGGCTGAAGAAAGGTAGAGATAAAATATAACCTGCAGATTATTGGTTTGTGTAGCTGAGAAAATGTTGATTCTATTTACTGAGTTAAGAAAAACAGCAAAAATGTGCTGAGTAGGAGAGAAAGAAATTAAGTCTTTGGGACACATTAGGTTTAACTTGTTTATGAGACATTTCTGGCAAATGTCATGGAGGCCATTGGGTAAAAACGTATGGGATATATAGGCAAGTTTTAGAATGAAATACATGGTTAGGAATAACTGGTATGTATATGATAACACATTTTCTAAAAGTAGGTTCCACACCCAGCATGAAGCCCAACATATGGCTTGAACTCATGATCCTGAGAGTAAGACATGAACTGAGATCAAGAGTCAGATGCTTAAATGACTGAGCCACCTAGGCACCCTTGTAACACAATTTTAAGTGCTCCCTTATATATTTGAGCCTTATAGCCTCCCAAGGGCTAACCATGAGTTTTCTGGCTCTCACCACATAGGGTCCCCACCCAGAAGTAGGCTTCCCAACCAGCTAATTCCCCCATCACCTGCACAAGCTGCACCTCACCTGATACTCCACTCAGATTTTTTGCTTCTCTGACAGCCTGTAGAATCATTCAAACAAGTCAATCACATCCATCCATTGGAAGCCTGGGGTACCCAACTTTCCTTTTATCACAGAGTCTGCCTCCCACAACCCCTGCTAGTTCATTCCATTCCCTTGTGCAACACCCATGTGGCCTTTCATGATCTCCAGGGTCTATGTTCACCAAAGTGTAAAAATACTTAACTAATCAAGAGTTGCCAATCTCATCTGTCCAGTGTTGGGTGTCACGTGTTCAACCATCATAGTACTTAGGGCAAAGGATCTCTTCTTCACTATGGAGTGAATAGAGAGGGTAGTGAGAACGCTACATAAAAGTCATTTAAAACTACTGAGATAGATTAAGGCATGCAGGCAGAAAGTTTAAAGACAAGAGTGCATAGCAATAAGATACAGTGATGATCCAGCAAGAGAAGCAGATAAGTAGGTTAAGTGATGAGAAGAAAACCAATAAAATGTAGAGTCCTGAAAGCCAAAGACAGAATATTTCTAGAAGAGGACAAAAAATTACTTTTAACCCTAGTATAAAAGTTAGAAGATAAAAATACACTAATGCATATACAATATAAAAATAAGCCAACTCTACAAGAACACTAAGTGTTAGTGCACTAAGTGGAATAAAAGTGGAGAGGTTCTGTGTGTGGTTCGAGTTAAGTTGATATCTACTTAAAATAGATGGTTATAACTCCAAGATATTTTATGCAAATCTCAAGCTAACTACAAAGAAAAAAACCTTAATAGGCACAGAAAAGAACAAAAGAATCAAAGCAAGTAACTAAGAAATTCTAAAATAATGGAGGAAGACAGCAATAGAGGAAGAGAGAAAAATAAGGACATCACAACAGACCAAATGATTAACAAAATGGCAATAGTATATCCTCACCTATCAATAATTATTTTAGTGTAAATGCATTACATGTCCCAATCAGAAGTCATAGAGTGACTGAATGTTTTTTTCTAATTCAGCAGTTTTCTGTCTATTAGAGACTCATTATAGTTTTAAGAACACATAGGTTGAGGGGCAACTGGGTGGCTCAGTTGGTTAAGCATCTGCCCTCAGCTCAGGTCATGATCTCAGGGTCCTGGGATCAAGCCCCACATCAGCCTCCCTGCTCAGCAGAGAGTCTGCTTCTCCCTCTGACTCTCCTTCTGTGCTCTCTCAGTTTAAAAACAAAACAAAACAAAACACATAGGCTGAAAGCAAAGGGGTGGAAAATATAGTCCATGCAAACAGTAACAAAAAGAAAGCTGGAGTAGCTGTCATTTCACAAGACAAAATAGACTTAATGTCAAAAACTATCTCTAGGGACAAATCAAGTAATTATATTATGGTACAAGGCTTAATTCAACAGATATAACAATAAATATATATGCACCTAACATCAGAACACCTGAACATATAAAATAGTCAATATTAATAATCTGAAATGAGAAACTGACAAAACAACAGTAAGCAAGGACTTCAATACCAACTCTCAAGAATGGATACCAATTTAGACAGAAAGTCATAAAGAAACAGCTGATTTGAATGACACTGTAGCTCAAATGGACCTCGACAGAGGTAGGCAAAACTTTTCATCCAAGAGAATATACATTCTCCCTAAGAGGTCAAGACACATCTCCAAAACAAATGACATGATAGTTCATAACATGTCATAACAAATTTAAGAATATCAAAACTATTACAAGCATCTTTTCCAGCCATAGTGCAATGAACCAGAATATCAGTAACACTAATAAAATGGGGAAATTCATACACACACACACACAAAAGCACTTGAACTACTGGATAAAAGAAATCAAAATGAAATTTTAAAAGTATCTTGAGACAAACAAAAATGAAATCACAACATAAAATTGTAGATGCAGCAAAAAGTACTTAGAGAATTTTATAATAATATATGCCTATATTAAAAATGAAGATATAGCTCAAATAGTAATGTAACTATACATATCAAGGAATGAGAAAAAGAACACACTAAACTCCAATTGGAAGAAGAAAGGAAATGATAAAAATTAGAGAAATCAGAAACCAGAAAAACTACCGGAAAAAAATCAGAGTCGGTTTTGAGAAAAGATAAACAAGAATAACAAAACTCTAGCTTGGCTAAATAAAAAAAAAAAGTCTCAAATAAGATTGTAAATGAAATAGAAGACACCACAACAGCTGTCTAATAAATAAAGGTGAGACTATTATGAACAATTATGTGCCAGTAAATTTAATAACCTAGAAAAAATGGACAAATTCCTAAAAAGATACAACCTACCAAAACTGAATTAAGAGGAAATATAAAACCTGAACAGATTAATGAAAATAAGGAGATTGACTCAGTAATCAAAAACTTCTCAAGAAGACAAGCTCAGTGCCAAATAGCTTCATGGATAAATTCTACCAAACATTCAAAAAAGAATATTTTTTTGTAAACACATCCAAAAAACTCATTCTACTCATTGGATGAGGCCCAAATTAACCTGATATGAAAGCCAGAAAAAGACGTCATAAGAAAACTACAGGATATTAACTCTGATAAACATAGGTGTCAAAATGCTCATTTAAATACTAGCAAACAAAATTGACCACCAAATTAAAAGGATCAACTATCACAACCAAGTGGGATTAATTCTAGGGATGGAAGGATGATTCAGCATACACAAATCAATGTGATGTACCATGTGAACAAAATTGAAGAAATCGCAGAATTCTCAATAGATGCTAAAAACAGCATTTGACAAATTTCACCGTCCATTCATAATAAAAAGTATTAATAAAACAAGCATAGAAGAAATTTAACACAATGAAGGCATTTATGAAAACCCACAGCCAACATCATAATCAATAGGAAAAACTGCCAGCTTTCCCTCTGGTCCTCTGGTATAACTCTTGCTACTGTATTCTACCTAGTATTAGAAGTATTACCCAGAGCAATTAGAAGAAAAGAAGAGACATCCAGATCAGAAAAAATAAGTAAAATTGTATTTCTGCAAATGACCTAATTATATCTGTAGAAAACCCTAAACTGAATTAGACTAATTGAGTAAAATTGAAGGATGCAAAATCAACATCCAAAATTTAATCACATTTCTATACACAAACAGTAAATTAAGAAAATAATTCCATTCACAATAGCAACAAAAACGGGGGCACCTGGGTGGCTCAGTGGGTTAAAGCCTCTGCCTTCAGCTCAGGTCATGATCCCAGGGTCCTGGGATGGAGCCCCACATAGGGCTCTTTGCTCAGCAGGGAGCCTGCTCTCCCCTCCCTCTCTGCCTGCCTCTCTGCCTACTTCTGATCTCTGTCTGTGAAATAAATAAAATCTTTAAAAAAATATTTAAAAAAAATAGCAACAAAAACAGTGAATACTAGGAATAAACTTAGCCAAAGAAAAAAAGACTTATACCTCAACAGTTAAAAAGTTTGATGAAGGAAATTAAAGAAGACACAGATACATGGAATGATATTCCATATTCATAAACTGGAAGAATATTTAAATGCCCATTCTATCCAAAGTTATCAACAGACTCAATGCAATTCATATCAAAACTCCAATGGCATTACTTACATAAATAGTAAAAGTAATCCTAAAATTCATATGTAACTACATGGACCCCAAAAAGCCAAAACCATATTAAGAATGAACAAACCTAGGGGCCTCATACTTTCTGATTACCAAAGATGCTGCAACCAAAACAGTATAATACTAGCATATGACAGATACATAGACCAAGGAACAGAATAAAGAACCCAGAAATAAAACCAGGCATATAAAAGCAACTCATCTTTAACAAGGTGTCAATATAAAATGCAGAAAGGATATTTTCCTCAATAAATGGTGCTAGACAATCTGGATATTCACATAAAGAATGAAACTGGACCCTTATCTCATACCATATTAAAAAACAAATGCAAAATAGATCAGAGACTTAAATATAAGACTTAAATTGTAAAATTACAAGAGAGAAAAACAGGGAGGAAGCTTCTTGACATCGGTCTGGGCAACAATTTCTTTTTTTGTTTTTTTGGCATATCACTTTTAATGTGCATTATTTTTTTTATTCAAGTGTAAGTAATATACATTATTAGTGTCAAGTGTACAACATACTGATCCAAAGATTCTATACATTACCCAATACTTACTGTATGCACTAAGTCATCATCTGTCACTATACAACATTATTACAATATTTTGACTATATTCCCTCTGCTGTACTTTTCTTCTCCATGACTTATTTATTTTACAACCAAAATCTGTAGTTCTTAATCCCATCCACTTATTTTACCCATCTCCCAATTCACCTCCTGTCTGGCAACCACTAGTTTCTTCTCTGTATTTAAAGAGTCAGGTTTGTTTACTTGTTTTGTCTTTTAGATTCTTCATATAAGTGAAATCATATGCTATTTGTCTTTCTCTGACTTATTTCACTTAGCATAATACCCTCTGTCCACCTATGTTGTCACAAATGGCAAAATCTCAGTCTTTCTCACAGCTGAATTATTCCACATTGTGTGTGTGTGTGTGTGTGTGTGTGTGTGTGTGTGTGTGTGTGTACACACATCTTCTTTATCTGGAGATAGCACCTCACACCAGTCAGAATGGCTAGTACCAAAAAGACAAGAAATAACAAGTGTTGATGAGGAGGGGGAAAAAAAAGCCCATTTATGCAGTGTTGGTGTGAATGTACATTAGTGTAACCACTTTCGAAAACAGTACAAAGGTT
Organism: Taxidea taxus jeffersonii; assembly: GCA_003697995.1. Taxonomy (NCBI): domain Eukaryota; kingdom Metazoa; phylum Chordata; class Mammalia; order Carnivora; family Mustelidae; genus Taxidea; species Taxidea taxus. Next base: position 44,431 of record RCUC01163257.1, on the reverse strand, counting down.
CCTCCAAAAAAATTAAAAATTAAAGTACCATATGGTCCAGCAATTCTACTACTGAGGATTTATCTCCCCAAGCCCACAAAAACAGTAATTCAAAAAAATTTATGCAACCCCTATGTTTATTGCAACATCATTTACAATAGTCAAGATATGGAAGCAACCCAAGTGTCTATCAATTGATGAGCAATAATTTTTTAAAGATTTTATTTATTTATTTGAGAGAGAGAGACAGTAAGAGAGAACATGAGAGGGGAGAAGGTCAGAGGGAGAAGCGGACTCCCTGTGGAGCTGGGAGCCTAATGCAGAACTCGATCCCAGGTCGAGATCATGACCTGAGCCAAAGGCAGTTGTTTAACCAACTGAGCCACCCAGGTGCCCCAAGCAATAATTTTTTTTAACACAACACTGAGAACACAAACAGTAAAAGCAAAAATAGGCCAGTGGGATTATATCAAACTAAGAATCTTCTGCACAACAACAATAACAAAGCAATCAACAAAATGAAAAGGAAATCTACATGGGGCACCTGGATGGCTCAGTTGGTTAAGCATTCAACTTTTCATTGCAGCTCAGGTCATGATCTCAGCATTGTGAGATGTGGCCCTTTGCTGGGCTCTGCACTGAGTAAGGAATCTGCTTCTCTCTTTCTCCCTCTCCTCATATTGTCTCACTCTCTCTCTTTCAAATTAAGAAATAAATATTTTTTTTTAGAAAAGGTAATGTATGCAATAGGAAAGCCTATTTACAAACCTTTTATCTGTTAAGTGGTTAATATCCAAAATACATGAGGAACTCATAGAAGTCAATACCAAAAAAGAAAAAAAGTTTATTTTTAAAAATGGGTAAAGAACCTGCATAGACTCTTCTTAAAGACATACAAATGGCCAAAAAGTATATGAAAAGGTGCTCAACATCATTAATTATTAGGGAAATGCAAATAAATATCAAAGAAGTTATCACCTTGTTTCTATTAGTATGGCTATTATCAAAAAGTAAAAAGTAGGTATTGGCAAGGATGTAGAGTAAAGGAACCCTCAGTACACTATTGGTGGCCTATAAATTTGTACAGCCATTGTGAAAAACAGTATGGAGGTTGCTCTGTAAATTAAAAACAGAACTACGTTATAATACAGAAATGGCATTCCTGGGTATATATTCAAAGGAAATGAAATCACTGTCTCAGAGAAATATCTGCACTTCTTTGTTCACTTCAACATTACTCACAAAAGCCAAGACACTGAAACAACTTAAATGTCCATCAGTGAATAAATGGATAAAGACAACGTGATACACACACGCATACACACACACACACACACACACACACACACACACACACAGGGAGGAATATTTTTCAACCTTCACAAAGAAATAAACCTAGCCACAAATGAACCTGGAGGACATTATGCTAAGGGAAGTAAGCTAGATATAGAAAGATAATGCAGCATGATCTCATTTACATATAGAATCTAAAAACAGTCAAATTGTAATAGAAGAGAGTAGAACAGTGACTGCTAGGGGCTAAGGTAAAGATAATCGGGAGATATTGGGAAAGGCATACAAAGTTTTAGCTATCCAAAAAGAATAAATTCCAAAGCTCTAATGTACAGTAAAGTGACTATAATTAACAATATCATACTATATACTTGAAATTTGCTAAGAGGGCAGATGTTAAGTGTTCTCACCAGAAACTAAAAAAGTAACAATGTGAAGTGATGTATGTTAGTTAGCATGACTGTGGTGATGATTTCAGTGTATACATGCATCAAAACATCATTGTCCACCTTAAGTATATGCAGTTTTTTTTAACAACAACAACAAAAAAACATTGACTCAGCTATGTTTGGTAATATGGAAGTCATTGCTGAATAAGAAATCTGGAATAAAAGAAAAGAGCTTGTTTGAATTCTAGTAGGAATAACCCAATAAGGAAAAATTTTGATGATTCTAGAGAAAGAAAGGATAGTAAAGAGAGTTATTTAAAATGCAGGGTGGAGTAGAGCACAACTTCCTTCTTTGGAAGGAAGAAGAACTCATCATCCTTGTGATTGCAATAAATAAAAAATTGAAAGTAGATCCTGATATTTTCAAAACTTGGTATTAGAAGAGTTATTTTCTAGTGCTTCTGCTTTCCCACTGAAGTATGGGCCAAGCATCATTGCAAATAAGAATAGGAATTTGAGGAGATAAACAGTATGAAGTAGTTAATGTGGAGAGGAGAGACAGAGTCTACTTGAATATCATGGTAGAATTTTGATAGTTTGTAATTCTTAATTAAATCGGTTCTCAATTGTATGTAAATCAGAAACATGACAATAATTGCTACAATTTTATAAACAACTATCATTTCATATGCATCATCTTTTTAATTTAAACCTTAGGACAACCTTATGATGTTGAAATCATTTTCCCACTTTATATCGAAGGAATTGCAGCTCATAAAGCTGCTGTAATTCATCAGTCTAGTAAGTGACCGGGTGCTAAAATGAATTAAATTTTTTTTCCCCATTCAAGTTATATCCAATGTACTGCTTCAGTTTTTCTCAAACTTGGGTAATGCAGACACACTTTACAAGTAAACAATTCTCATAGACTCCTAGCATTAACTGCAATTAGTTTTCATTTTTTTAAATATTACAAACATAAAAATGAGAATAAACCCTAGGCTTACAGCTCTTATACAACTAGAAAACCATACAAACTCTACATATTGGCAACAAAACTATAAGGCCAGTAAAATGTCAAATATCATTATCTTAAAATGGCATTTGTTAAAACAGATTATTTATAATAGATTAAAAAGAAAAGTGGTATTTTTGTGTAATGTGTTTCACTTTTATTTATATCTTTATTTTAAATATATAATAAGGTATCATTTGAATTGCCATCATTATTTTTTTCTTACAATGGACTCATTTCTAACCACCTATCATTTTTACAGTGCACTTAAAATACAACACTGAAAGGGGCACCTGGGTGGCTCAGTGGGTTAAGGCCTCTGCCTTTGGCTCAGGTCGTGATCCCAGGGTCCTGGGATCGAGCCCCACATTGGGCTCTCTGCTCCGCAGGCAGCCTGCTTCCTCCTCTCTCTCTGCCTGCCTCTCTGCCTACTTGTGATTTCTGTCAAATAAATAAATGAAATCTTTTTTTTTAAAGATTTTATTTATTTATTTGAGAGAGAGAGATCACAAGTAGTCAGAGAGAGAGAGAGCGGAAGCAGGCTCCCCACTGAGCAGAGCCCCATGTGGGGCTCGATCCCAGGACCCTGAGATCATGACCTGAGCCAAAGGCAGAGGCTTAACCCACTGAGCCACCCAGGTGCCCCAATAAATGAAATCTTTAAAAAAATATAAAACACTGAAAAATATTAAGGAAAATGTCTTCATTGTGCATTTACTATGCTTACAGCTAACACACATTTTAAGATGACACTTATAAAGGTTGTATGTTTTTATAGTTTTATAGTTTTAGGCATGCTTCTGACACCTGAGTAGAGCCATACATGAGGTACAGCTTCATGAACTAATTATCCAGTTCAAATAACACAGTAATTCCAGTAATTCCAGCTACTGTCTACTTGTCTACTCTTCACACCAGAATATTTACAAACTAAAATACAAATAAATGCAGGCATTAAAATTATGTGAAAATATCATTTATAAGGTAGTTATTCAAATGATCTAAAATTTGAGATATTAATCCATTTCTCTCAACCCTGATCAACTCTGTAATCCTACTCCTATCAACACAATCACCACACCCCTTCTAAGTAGATGGTTAGTTCTGTGCTTATTACTGTTAAAAAAAAAAAAAAAGCAATGAACATGCTCAATTGGAAGAATACAGGGTTCTGACAGAATAATAACAACTTCTTAAATCTAACTTCCTTATCCATCATCCCACCACAATGGAAAGAAAGAGCAAATTAAACAACCCATAATCCATGTCAAATATAAGCTGGGAGAGATCAAGAATACAACACAATTCAATTTACATGTAAGTAAGGCAAATGTATGAAAGTGGTAGACACAGCTTTGACTCCCATATAGGAGTAGACAGTCAGGGAGAGACTGCACAGAATGGAGGATAGAGTAGTCGGGCCTAATGGTGAGGGGATACTGAGAAAACCAGCAACTGAGGAGTCAAACACTGAATGGGGAAAATCACTGAAAGCAAGTATGTGGCTGTGGATCAGAGCACTAGCTCCTAAAGAAACCAAAAGGACAGGTGTTCAACCTGTGGGACTGATGGTAGAAATCTTAGGGAGGAGTGTTTAAGGCTTGTGAGGAAGAAATAACCAGTGGAAATATGGGACATAACGGAATAAAGAGAATCACAAAATCAGAAGACGTATCACTCCCTTTTTCCCTCACTTCACCCAAAAAATCTACTAAAAGTTGTTCAGCCTGAACAGATGCCTCTTAACTAAGGCATCAAGAAAACCACCCAAAAATCCAATCAAGAAATGGGCAGAGGACATGCGCAGACATTTCAGCAAAGAAGACGTCTAGATGGCCGACAGACACATGAAAAAATGTTCCACATCACTCGGGATCAGGGAAATACAAATCAAAACCACAATGAGATACCACCTCACACCAGTCAGAATGGCTAAAATTAACAAATCAGGAAATGACAGATGCTGGCGAGGATGTGGAGAAAGGGGAACCCTACTACACTGTTGGTGGGAATGCAAGCTTGTGCAACCACTCTGGAAAACAGCATGGAGGTTCCTCAGAAAGTTGAAAATAGAGCTACCCTATGACGCAGCAACTGAACTCCTGGGTATTTACCTTAAAGATACAAATGTAGTGATCTGAAGGGGCCCATGCACCCGAATGTTTATAGCAGCAATGTCCACAATAGCCAAGTTATGGAAAGAACCTAGATGTCCATCAACAGATGAATGGATAAAGAAGCTATGAGATACACACACACACACACACACACACACACACACACACACACACACACACACACACAATGGAATACTATACAGCCATCAAAAGAAATGAAATCTTGCCATTTGCAATGACATGGATGGAACTAGAGGGCATTATGCTTAATGAAATAAGTTAGTCGGAGGAAGACAACTATCACATGATCTCCCTAATATGAGGAAGTGGAGATGCAATGTGGGGGGCTTGGGGGGTAGAAAAAGAATAAATGAAACAAAACGGGATCGGGAGGGAGACAAACCATAAGAGACTCTTAATCTCACAAAACAAACTGAGGGTTCCTGGGGGGAGGGGGGAGGAAGAAGGTGGTGGGGTTATGGACATGGGGGAGGGTATGTGCTATGGTGAGTGCTGTGAAGTGTGTAAACCTGGCAATTCACAGACCTGTACCCCTGGGGCTAATAATACATTATATGTTTATAAAAATATTAAAAATAAAAAAATGTTTTAAAAAATATAAAGAAAAAAAGAAAGAAAACCACCCAAATTTCAGAGTAATAGAATCATCTATTATTGCTAATCCAAGAAAATACAGATATTTAAAATAAATGACAAATAAAAAACAATCTGAGGGTTGTTGAGGGGGGAGGTTTGGTGAGCCTGGTGGTGGGTATTATGGAGAGCACGTATTGCATGGAGCACTGGATGTGGTGCATAAACAATGAATTCTGAAACACTGAAAAGAAATTTAAAAAATAAAATAAATACAGCAAACAAACAAAAAAACTATTAGCACGAATAAATGAGCTCAGCTAGTTTGCAGGACTAGCAACAAACAATCCAAAAATGAAAATGGATCCCAACAATGGATCAAACAATCCAAAAATGAAAATGGATCCAAAAAATCCAAAAATGAAAATGCAGAAAACAATTCCATATACAATATCACCAACGTATCACTTAGGAATGCATGTATCAAAGGAAGTGCAAAACCATAAACCACTGTTGAAAGAAATGAAAGAAGAACTAAATAAGCAGAAAGATATCCCAGGTTCCTGGATCTAAAGACCTATTATTGTTCCAATGGTAACACATTCCAAATTGGTTTACTTGGTTTACTTATGTAATCAGTTCAATCCTTGCTGGACAGAGTGGAATGTCAAAAAGTAGCTAAGTGGAGATAAAGGGAAAAGAAGGAAAGTCCTGGCTGGACTGATAAAGAAGCAACTTCATAATCACGCAAGGCAAAAGACAATAAGCAATTTAAGAACTGGAAATTAAAATTCATAACCATTACATACAATCTATTGCAACCTGAACAATAAACTGTGTACAATTCTCATTCCAAAAAATATAATAAAATAAATGACAAATGGTAGATGCCATCCTACAAAACTATTATAAGAAAAAAAATTACAATAAAAACATTTTAGCTGATGAAAACTCCCCTCAAATAAGTAAATACAAAGCAGAGAAAGGTTGAAATGCAGTATCTTAAGCTGAATTAAGTACCTTTAGATAAGAATTTACAGATATTAAAAAAAGTTCTTATCAAGTATTTAAATCTCTGAATGTAAATGGACAAAAAAGAAAGCTATGGAATAAGAACCAGAAAAGAAATTGAAAACACAAAACATCTCAAAAATGAAGACTAAATTTAAATAATGTGCTCAAGAGAGTGAGTATAACTTAAAATAAAATAAGAGAATTGTGAAGAGAAAAATATCCAAAAAAGAAAAAAAAAAGATTATTGCAATACTTATACAGTATATCAGCAAAGCTCCAGCAAATTATTGAGGCTCTTCAAGGAAAAAAATAAAAAAGTATACTTAAAAATCCAAGAACTTTGCTGGTATAAAGAAAATCCAAATGTATATATTAAATGCATCTTTAAAATTGAATTTTTCCTAACTCAACTAAGACATAATTGACAAATAACATTGTATAAGTTTAAGGTGTACAAGGTGTTGTTTTGATACCCTTCTATCTTACAATATGATTACCACCACAATATTAACTAACACTTCCATCAATGTCACATAATTGCCATTTCTTTTTTGTGGTGAAAATATTTAAAATCTTCTATCTTAGCAACTTCCAACTATATAATACAATATTGCTATCTATAATCACAATGATGTGCATTAGATCCCCAGAATATACACATCTTCTAATTGGTGAGAGTGTATGTTTTGAGCTACATCTTCCCATTTCCCTCACCCATCAGTCTAGGCTAACCACCATTCTTTGTTTCTGTTTTGTATCTATGAGTTCCCCTTTCTTAGATGCCACGCATAATTGGTCTCATACATTGTCTTTCTGTATCTGACTTATTTCACTTATTTTCTAGCACCATCCATGTTGTTGCAAGTGGCAGGATTTCCTTGTTTCTTGTGGCTGAAAAATATCCCATTATATATATATATAAAGTGCATGATCTATATCCATTTATTTATCTATGCACTGAAAGACACAGATTATTTCCATACCTTGACTATTATGAAGGATTATAGATATCTCTTTTAGATTCTGTTTTAACTTCATCAGATATATACTCAGAAGTGAGATGGATTGCTAAATCATATGATATTCCTCTTTTTAATTTTTTGAAGAACCTCCACACTGCCTTCCATAGTGGTTGCGGCAATTTACACTTCCACCAACAGCGCACAATGGTTCCCTTTTCTCCAGATCATTGCCAACACTTGTTCTGTCTTGTCATTTTGATGACAGCCATTCTAACAGTTGTGAGGTGATATCTCATTGTGGTTTTGCGTTGCATTTCTCAGATTATTGATGATGTCAAACACTGTTTAACATACCTGTTGGCCACTTGGGTATCTTCCTTGGAAAAACATCTATGCAGGTTCTCTGTCCATTGTCCAAATTGTTTATGACTAATTTGTATGAGGTCTTAATTTATTTTGGATATTAATCCCTTATCCAATAAATAGTTTGAAAATATTTTCTCTCATTTGGTAGGCTGTCCCTTTACATTGTTGGCTTCTTTTGCTGTGCAGAATCTTTTAAATTTGATGTTGTCCCACTTATTTTTGTCTTTATTGCTTGTGTTTTTGGGCCTATCCAAAAAATTGTTGCCAAGACTTATATCAAGGAGCTTTTTCCCTATGTTTTCTTCTAGGTGTGTTACAGTTTCAGGGCTTATGTGTAAGTCTTCAATTCATTTCTAATTAATTTTTGTAAGTACTGTAAGATAAGGGGCCCAATTTAATTCAGCATGTGGATATCCAGTTTTCCAATTAAAGAAACTATCTTTACTCCATTATGAGTATTCGTTGATCCCTTGTCAAATATGGTGTTTTTTTCTGGGCTCTCAGTTCTGTTCCATTGGTGAAGGTGTGTATTTTTCTCCCAGTGCCATACTATTTTTTAAAAATTTTATTTAAATTCAATTTAATTAACATACAATGTATTATTAGTTTCAGAAGTAGAACTCAGGGATTCATCAGTTGCATATATCACCCAGTGTTCATTACATCAAATGCCCTCCTTAATGCCCATCACCCAATTACCCCATCCCCCAACCCACCTCCCCTCTAGCAACCCTCAGTTTGTTTCCTGTAGTTATGACTGTTTTGACAACTAAATCTTTGTAATAGGTTTGAAATCAAGTATGATATCTCCTGCTCTGTCCTTCTTTTTCAGGATTGCTTTAGATATCTTGGATCTTTTATGGTTTCATATAAATTTTAGGCTAAATTTTTCCTATTTCTGTGAAAGATGACATCAGAATTTTGATGGTAATTGTATTGGATCTGTATGTTGTTTTGGGTAGTATGAACATTTTAGTATTTTTTCTCCCAAACCATAAGCATGAGATTTTTTTTTTTCATTTGCTTGTGTCTCCTTCCATTTTTTAAAACCAGAGTCTTGCAGATTTTAGTATAAATTTTTTACCTCATTGGTTAAATATATTTCTAAGTACTTTATTATTAATGCTATTGTGAATAGGGTGGTTTTGTCTATTTCTTTTATAAATTTTTTTGTTGTTAGTATATAAAAATAAAGCTGATTTTGAATTTATATAACACAACTTTACTGAATTCATTGATTAGGTTCAATAGTTTTTTGGTTTAGTCTTTAGAGTTTTCTACATATAATATGACATAATCTACAAATAAATATAATTTTACTTTTCCCTTCAGATTTGGATTCCTTTTATTGCTTGTTTCTTACATGATTACTCTAGCTAGAATTTGCTGTATTATGTTGAGTAAGAGTAGTGAGAGTGAGGATCCTGTCTTTTTTCTGGTCATAGAGGAAAAGCTTTCCAACTTTCACCATTGAATATAAAAATCAGCATAGGCCACATATATGGCCTGTATTATGTTGAAGTAAAAACTGTTTTTATCTAGAATTAGATAAATTAACTCCAAAGTTATAAGGATAAACATGTAATAATAGGTAGGAAAACACTTAGGAAACAAAGACCAATTGGGGAGACTGATCATAGAAGATATTAAACAAATAAAACCCCTCTATAATTAATATAGATGAATGGATAAGGAAAATGTGGTATATACATACAATAGACTATAATGCATCCATAAAGATGCAGCTGTGCCATTTTAGACAACATGGATGGACCCGGAGGATAATATCATGCTAAGTGAAAGAAATCAGACTGAGAAAGACAAATACAATATGATTCCACTGATAAGTGGAATCTATAAAAAAAAAAAAAGAAGAATCAGACCTTTAAATACAGAGAACAGGGACACCTGGGTGGCTCAGTTGGTTAAGCAGCTGCCTTCGGCTCAGGTCATGATCCCAGCGTCCTGGGATCGAGTCCCACATCGGGCTCCTTGCTCGGCAGGGAGCCTGCTTCTTCCTCTGCCTCTGCCTGCCACTCTGTCTGCCTGTGCTTGTTCACTCTCTCTCCCTCTCTCTGTGACAAATAAATAAATAACCTTAAAAAAAAATATATATATATATATATATATATAAATACAGAGAACAAACCAGTGGTTGTCAGAGGGAAGGAGGATGGGTGGTGGGAAAAATGAACGAAGGCGAGAGGGAGATACAGTCTTCCAGTCAGAGAAGGAGTAAGTCACAGGAATAAAAGACACATAAAGAATATAGTCAGTGATATCATAATGGTGATATAATGGGACAGATGGCAGCTACAGTTGTGAATGCAGCATAATATATAAACTTGTCAAATCACTAACTTGTACACCTGAAACTGTTGTAACATTGTATGTCAATTATACTCTTTTAAATTATAAGTGAATATTTGGAAAGACTAAAGAAACAAAATGGTCCTAGTTATGCATAGTTAATACATAAAAAAGGTAGATGACATGAATGCATTCTCAAATCATCAGGGAAAAGATAAATCGTGTTGGCAGTTACTGGATAACCATTTGCAAAAAGAGAAAAGTGGACCCAAACCCCATATCATAAACAAGAGTCAACTCCAAAATAGGTCAGAGATCTAAATGTGAAAAAAATTGAAATCTTATGAGTAGAAGAAAATGTATTTGGCTTCATTATATCTTGAGATATAAAGAATCCAGTTGCAATAAGAGAAATACATACTAATAAATACAACCTATTTAATGGGGAAAATATTGGCAAATTATGTATCTGAAAAGCAGTTAACATCCAAAATGTGTATTTAAAAAACTCCTACAACTCAACAACAACAACAAAAATCTAAAAAATTGAGTATCTGAACAGATATTTTTCCAAAGAAAACTGACAAATGGCCAACAGTACATGAAAAGATAGTCAACATCACTAATCATCAGGGAAATGCAAATCAAAGCCACAATGATACTTGTTAGAATGACTACTATCAAAAACCAAGAAGCAAGTGTTGGTGAGGGTGTGTATAGACACATGTGTATCCATTTATTTTTCATTATATTATATTATTATATTTATTAAGCACAGAAAATGAAAAAAATTAAAATGTGTATATATGCATGATTCATATACTTGTGCATGCACTTTAGCTATTCTTACAAAACAAAAAGGAAAGAAAAAAGAAAAAAAGAAGCAAGAATGATAAACCAAAGCAAAATGAAAATGGTTACCGATGGAATGAGTAAGAAAGAAGTGAAAGGGACAGTGTTAAGAATAAGACTTCTCTGAGTATACTATTTTTATTGTTTTTATTTTGAACTATGTAAGCAGTTTACATATGCAAAAATAAAATTAAGTTTAAAAAGAATGAAGACAGATAAACACTAAAATTAAATAGAAACAAAAATTGACAACCACACAAAAATAATTCAGATAACATAGTTCTGATGGTAAATGTTAAGAAGGTGTTTTGTAAGAGGAAAAGAGCTTTAAAGAAATCTTGAAATTTATTTCATAGTTTTTTTTTGTTACTGAATACAGTAATTAAGAAACTGTATATACTTTAGGATACAGCAAATGTGTTGATGCTGGTGAGAATCAAAATTTTTAATATAGAAGAAGAAAAACTTCGGAATGAATGAAGATGAGAAATCTCTCTCTTTGTCTCTGTCTCTCTCTCTCTCTCTCTCTCACACACACACACACACACACACACACACCACAAGGGAAGAGAAAGCTCTTCCTTAAAATCTGAAAAAATGAAAAATAAATAAAATCTGAAACAGAGGTCATTAAATTACTGTCCATGGCTTAAATCCTGTTGCTTTTTTTCCCCCACATAGTCCATGAGCTAAGAATATTTTTTTTTACATTTTTAGAGGAAAGAATGAACTATGCAACAGAAACCCTATGTGGCCCATAAAGCCACAGAAAACACTGTGGACCTTTGATCTAGAAGAATGATTGAATTAAAAAGTACCATTTCCAGCCACCACTGTAATACAAGATGCAGGCAAAAAAATTAAACCTAAAACCATAAGCTAAAAAAGATTGCTGAAAAAAAGGATAGCTGTAGACTTCCCAGTTATTATTCACCAGATTTTTGTTAATTACAAAGGTGGAAAGCTACATTTAAAATGAAGACTTCATATGTAGCTTCCCCAATATTGAGACAAACTAACATTATGAACTTCCTGATGTGATGCAATGGGAAATAATGTTCTATAAAGATTTACTTATTTATTTGACAGAGATCGCAAGTAGGCAGAGAGGCAGACAGAGAGAGAGGAAGGGAAGCAGTCTCCTGGGATCATGACCTGAGCCGAAGGCAGAGGCTTTAACCCATTGAGCCACCCAGGCACCCCAGGGAAATATGTTCTTTTTGGCCCAGACATTTTAACCATAATCTAATCCTGAGGAAACAATCAGGCAAATCCAGTTTGAGGAAAGTCCCCCAAGCCAATTGGTCTGAACTCTTCAAAAACATCACTGTTTTGGAAGAGGGATGGACAGATGGAAGGAAGGAAGGATAGAGAGAGGGAGGGAAGGAGGGAAAGAGAAGAGGGAGGGATGGAGGAAGGGAGAGATAAGGCAGGAGGTGAGCTACATTTTAATATTTTTAAATTTTTTTTTTAAATTTATTTGACAGAGAGAGATCAGAAGTAGGCAGAGAGGCAGGCAGAGAGAGAGGGGGAAGCAGGCTCCCCGCTGAGCAGAGGGCCCAATTCGGGACTTGATCCCAGGACGCTGGGATCATGACCTGAGCCGAAAGCAGAGGATTTAACCCACTGAGCCACCCAGGCACCCAAGCTATATTTTAAAGGGGTTAGAAACACAGTAAGAAAATCCAATATAGGATATCTGACATAAAGGATATTTGGGAACAATTGGAATTATTTAAATTTAGACTGTTCTGTTATAAAGTATTAATTATCAATGGAAAATGTCTTTCCTGTGATTATTGTTGTGTATATACTATGTCCTTGAAGACAGTGAGTTTTCAAGAGAAACAGCTCAAGTACTTTGGGGCATAGTGTCCTGATGTTCGCAACTTACTTTCAAATAGCGCAGCCCGCTGAAGAGTGTGTGTGTTGTGCGTCTGTATGTGCATAGGGAAAGAGAGAAAGACAGAAGTCAAATACCAGACGTTAGCCATTAGTGAACATAGGTAAGGGGATCGATGTATCCTACCTTTTTTATACTACCTTTTGAACTTTTCTGTTAGTTCAAATTTTCATTAAAAGGTGGGCAATTTTAAAAGGCATTTGTTTCTTTAAACATGTCTTCAAATATATCTGCTGGAATTTGTTTTTCTCTAGTTTTTCAATTCTCTCATACCATCTGACTGTCTTTTGACTAAACTAAGCCCAGACACACACACACACGCTCTCCATGTAAACACAAAAGCTGAACAATTTTTCCATTCAACAGAAGAAGCCCCACCATCCCCAGACTTGGCGGTTTTCTTTCAAATTGTTACTCTCTTAATGGAATGTAACCAATTATTGCCTTGTGTCCGCATCTACTCACAGGAGGAAAAACAAAAAACTTATGGCCAATTACACTATGGAAAATTTTTGTGCTCTTAAGAATAATAATACATCAAACATTAATAAGATATAGGAGGTATTTTTTCATGATTTTCAGGACAGAAAATCACAGTATCTCCTTCTATTACATGATTAAGTATCACAGGAAACATACATTCAGGTTTATAGTTCTAACAGAGAAGTATAAAAGGTATATAAACAGTCTCATCATTACAGCCAGCCCAAGCTGAAAAGGAGCAAAAAAATGTCATACAGAAAGGCGTGCTGGCCCTACAGACAAAAGACCAATGTTATAGTGTTAGCTCTGCTTCTAAATTGCTCTATATTTTTTAGTAAATTACTTCTGAGTTTTTGTTTTATCCATAAAATGAGGCACCTGAACGGAATAAGATTGTTGAAACCTGTACAACCAAGAACTTTATATTCTTTAAGGACTGGGGGAAGAGGAGGCAACTTAAAATAATCATTTTATAGGAAATAAAAACTCAATCTGATGTAGATATTATTCATTAGAACCCAAAGGGACAGAGAAGGGAGGAGGCCAGTATATACATAAAATTGATTAGCCTGAAGAGTTAGTCACCCCTTCTGACTATGTGACTGTGCTCTGTGGAGAAGTTCCCTTGGCCAGAAGCCCAGCCTATAGAAGTGTTGGGTGGGGGATGACCCCAGAAGAAGTGTGATAATTAGAGTGGACAGCAAGCCAGCCACTGACTGCTTATTGTCTCATGTGACCTTTCTACCCAAAGCCACAACAATCCTTATATATTTGGTGTGGTTAGATTTTTTTTAAATTATGAATTCTAGAAGAAAGAAATTATCTTGTACAACCAGGTAGCAACAGAAATTGTCAAGTCATGGGGTGCCTGGGTGGCTCAGTAGGTTGAGCCTCTACCTTCGGCTCAAGTCACAATCCCAGGGTCCTGGGATCAAGCCCCTCATCAGGCTCTCTTCTCAGTGGGGAGCCTGCTTCCCTCTTTGTCTCTGCCTGCCTCTCTGCCTGCTTGTGATCTCTCTGTCAAATAAATAAATAAAATCTTAAAAAAAAAGAAAGAAATTGTCAAGTCCCGCACAAAGGGAAGATGAGTAAACCCTGAGGAAGTCAAGTCAGAAATGCCTAATACTGTGAAATTGGAGTTTTAAGGAAAATTTTCCTAAACTTCTAAGGACACATATGCTCCCAGCTAAAGTATGGATTAATTCTAACACAATAAGACCATGGGTGAGTAGACTACTTGAAAAATCGATTATCTGATTAACTGCAAGTTAATTTGGAAAACTGTCAGTCTCAACCTCTGCACTACTCAAAGTGCTGTATTTTTTTTTAAGCACTAGCAAGTTTTCTCTCCTAAATAGAAACAGTCTCTGAACATTACTGAATCTTCCTTGGATGACTGTAGGCCCTGTGATACTTCCAAGTAATCATTTTAAACACCATTACCATTGCATAGGATTGAGAATATGGGATGTGCTCCCATTGGACTGAAACAGTGTAGAATTCATGCACCCTGAAAGATGATTTTTTTAGAGGGACATAAATCTTAACTAGGAACCATTTCTTATTGTTTGCCTCTTCTACATGAAATTCATTGGGGGGGGGAGTTACCTGAGGGTTCTGATTAGTTTAGGTTCATGGGTTTATTTAATCATATTATTACTTGATTTTCCCCTAAATCAAAGTGAATCAAATTAAGATTCACATCCCCTGTACTAAGACTTCATTCTTTCAGCAAGTGATTATAGCAACATATCTTTGCCCATACATTTTTCAAGGAGGTTTCTAAAGCTTGTAACTGACAGGTAATTTTTTAAAGTAAAAGAATTTGGAAACAAATTCAGCTCACAACTTAACTTCCTTGAGTTGGCAGACAGAGTGTTTTACATCTAATTCTACCGCAAGGCACACCTAGATTGAAAAGTTCAAGACCGATAAAGCACATTATTTGCACTGGAAAATTGTATCCATTAACTGAGTTTTTGATACACAATGGCAGGTTTCGATTAAGATATTTATGTTTCCAGGAGCTATTTCTAGCTCCATTGGATTATTTGTACACTGAGCAGTGTCCACAAACTTTGAAAGACATTGCTATCAATTCGAGTAATGAAAAAAATATCTAAACATAAAAACATTAACAGGATGAGGATAAATTATTTCTAAATTAGTATAGGACTTTGGGTCTTTTACTGAAAGATGTCTAATTACTCAAATTCTTTGTTTAAAAAAAAATGGAAACAGTGTAAGAATGGGTGACTGCAAAGAACCGACCCTATGTCCCTGAGATGGCTTATAGAAACACTACCCTTGGGGATTCTGGACCAGAATTCTTAAAGCAGGAAAGTGTTTCAGATTTCTTAAGATTATGCTTTGATGCAATTAACAAAAGAAATTTAAGCCTTTGACTTTCTTAAAAAAAAAAAAAAATTCCTATGTGCTCAAGATAGGCCTGTTAGGGAGGAAAAAAAAAAAAAAGACAAACCTGTTGGTATTATGGCAGGAATGAAGGTATGCATGAATCAAATTGCATGTAATTTCATTCAACAAGGAAAATCTGGAAACGCTACTGCCAAATGACATGTCATAATAATAATGAGCCCTCTCATAGTGCTACCCCACAGAGACCAGTTGGCCACTTGGTGGTCAACTAGCTAAACAGAACTCTTTCTGCTCCAGAAGGCACTCTAATTAATTTTAACAAGAGTTACTACACATTCCAGATAAATCTTTGTAAGCACCACTATCAAAGGGCTTACAGAACATTTGATCCACTGGCAGGCACCCCCCACCCACTCACCTCAGACCAAGAAACTCACTTTAAACCAAAGGAAATAAGGCGCTGGGTACATGGCCACAGGTCCTTACTTCACTACCCAAAAGCTCTTGGCCTAATAGTGCAGCAAAACCTTGTGGCAAAACTGTAGGTGTTGCTGAGGCCTCAGTTTAGAAACAGTGTCTTGCCGGCATGGGACACCAACAAGCAGGACGCTACATCAGTGTGTGTAAGACACATTGTCCCCCAGAGAAAGAATATATGTGTTTCAGAATAAAGGCACAGAAACAATCCCTTTTACCATCCCCACCAGGGACCCACCTGGATAATGTGTGCCTCCCATTCCCAAAACTCTGGGTTTTGCAGATTTAGACAGAACCTTTCTACCAGCAGATATAGAAAGACCCATTGGATTTGATATGGCTATCACTTGGGTACCTGGTGTCCAGGGCTAGCAAAAAAAAAAAAAAAACAACAAAAAAAAAACATCCAAAACAAAAAAATACAACAAAACAAAAATACAGAAGGATCACCATCCTGACCAGGGTAAGTGACCTCATCAGGAGGAGACGGTAAAGCTGCTGTAATACCCTGGAGAAAAGAGGAACATGTTGGCACTTGGGTAACTGACCTGACTACTCCCTCTACCCCACAATTTCGATAAGAAACCCATAACTGGCACAGTCACAGTCTGAGCAAGGTTTGGTACACAGGGGCTGGACCCCTCAAGAATAAAGGTCTGGATCACCCACAAGAAAGCCTCCTCAACCAGCAGAAGAAACAACCCAGGGTAAAGGATATAGAATGGATCATAAAGGAATCTTGTCTCAAGCCTTTAGGAGCAGGGGCTACATTTCCCCCAGTAGCCTTTCTTTTACAAAATTTCCACCAGGACAAGGCCCACCAGAGTCCTGAAGAAGATGCTCCCCAGACTTACATGACAAGTAGACCTGAGGACAAGAGACACACTGCCCAAATCTCCTTTCCCCTGTGCTCCCTTCAGGACTAAAGAACTTATTTTCCCCGCAGAGTAGGGCCTCAGTGAAGGAGAATCCCCCTCCTTCTCCAGAGGGCCTCTACCCAATGATGGATTGACACCAGGGCACAAAGCCCAGCCCCACTCCTCAAAAGAAGGAATTCTGAAGGGGTTAAACCAGCTTCATAGCTGAGTCCTTGCTTGAAAGCGTTAACAGCCCAATTTCTTTCTATGCCCTAATCCTGCTTCCTTTCCTTCTCTCTACACCTGTAGATCTGAGACTACTCCCCAACCAACTTCCTGCACACTCATTTCCATCTGAGAGTCTTGGGTAAACAGTCTGCAACAATAACTTTTCCTAGGAAAACTCTTATGTCTCCCTGCTAGACTAAAATAAGAAAGTTAATCTATTTTACACAGACTATATTTTTACATAGACATTCTGCATCCTTGCAGTATCATTTTCTTTTTCTTCTTAAGGGCTTTCAAAAAGCAAAGCAAAATTTCCCCTCAAATGTATTTATTTTCTAACAAAAGTTGCATTATCCAAGATTACTTTTAAAATAATTCTTGATTCCACCAACAGAGAAACATATTTAAGATACCTAAAGAAAGATGATGACTAGGACAAAAGAATTTAATTACGGCATAGAATATTTGAGTCTTTGTGGCAAAGAAATTCCTGGCATATTTGTTGTGCATAATTGGCATGTAGCCTTAAGTTGATCCAAAATATCAGAAACGAAGTGACTTTTTATACTAGTGGCAGATTGTAATACCATTCGCAAAGCTTACTCTCATTTTTTCCTGTCTTTGCTCATCTCTCCATCTCTGAAATGTGTTTCAAGCCTGGAATCCCAGTAATGCGTTCTTCCCCTTGTCATTGTTTATCACTGAAACCTGTTTATCACCCAGGACCTGACAGACTCCTCCTATTATCTATTGACGGGAAGCACCCGCTGCCTAGAGCTGCCCTAATCAGCAGTGTCTAGTGTCTACCTTAGCACCTTGTCCTGGCCAAATAGATTTCTTAATTATAACACAGAGGGGTCACAGCTTACTCCTGGGTTAGGTTCTAAACCAATCTATAAGATGAAAATGTACCATCACTATTACCCTTGAAAATCAAATAACAATTTAAAAAACTCAATAAATTCATCCCTGCTGTTTTTAATTCTAGCACTTGAGCCAATCACACTGAAGTGTTTGGCTTTCATTTAAAAGGAGACATTGTCCCTTTAAAATAATAATGCGTTTAAATACTAAAGTTCCACTCAGCTTAGAAAGGTGTTAACACTTTCTTTAAAAAATTTTATTTATTTATTTGACAGAGAGAGAGTATGCAGTGGGGAGCTGCAGACAGAAGGAGAAAGAGGCTATCTGCTGAGCAAGGGGATGACCCAGGACCCTGGGATCATGACCTGAGCAGAAGGGAGATGCTCAACCAATGGAGCCACCCTGACATCCTGAAAGATGCTAACACGTTAACAGGCATAGACACTTGAGACCCACTGAAGGAAAAGCCATTCCTGCTCCTGGAGAGAAATCACTGGTGCATTCATTTGCAAAATGTAAATACTTATTTTTCCTCACTCTAGTTTTCTTTGTTGGTCCATTTGTTTCTATCATTATATATATACTTCTATTCTTGTAAATTAAATGCATGCATACAGTGTGACTCAATGGATTTGACAAGGATAGAAATACAATGAAAACAACTCACCCTATCAGTTGTCAGGCCCCCACCTATGCAAATGCACTATGTTGCTGAAACTCTGTCTCTGACCCCGTACACATGACTTTCATCCCTTCCAGATTGTTTCAATTTACATATGTCCACCCACTAATTTCTACCCATGTAATTTCAGTCTAACTTCAATCCACAGCTGGTATCCAATTTTGCTATTGTGCATGAACACTGACCCTCAAAGGAACATCAAACCTATTTAGCTACTGGATTATTACACAGAAGAGAAAAATGAACACTGAATTCACAAACCTATTAGCTTTTTACAAATCAGATCAACCCTGGTGGAAAAGCCTCACCATCCATCTCTTGGTTCATTAATGTTATAAGCAAATCTGTCCCTTGGGCAGACTCTAAATATGAGAGTCGGTAATTTATAACATGAGGAAAAGGATTGGCAAACCGCCTTTTAATTTAACGGGTTCCTCTAACACTACTTATGTGATATTTTAAATTTTTTACACTAATTAATCTGGGCAAGATGGTTTTAATAAATTCTAATAAAAAACACTATGGTACCATCTTTTCCTCTCAGCAGTAGTTTTTTCCTATCCTATTTGACATTTGTAAAAAATTCTGGGGTCAGGTATTTCCATGCCCTCCAAATCTACCAAGCTATGTCAGTGTCTTTAAATCATAATGGTTCAGTATGTTACCAAATGAAACAAGTTACACAGTAAACAACAGGGTTTCTGAAAACTACTGTGTTCCTAAATTTCATGTATGCTTCAAAGTTGCAATACATAGAGAGTTAAAGAGTAGTTACCTCAAAGCATATTAAATTCTGGAGCGCTGTTGGATAATTTCAGGAGCTATACAGTTCTAACAATGCAAAACTATTTTACATTTGTGGAAAATTGAAAGTAAGGCTCCTAATAGCATTAAAGATTCAAAAGGAAGGTGTTTTGTTTTTTTTTTCTCTGTCATTTGTTTTATGGCAGGTTTGTCTGGCTATTTTTAAGCAACAGTTCTAATGAGAAATCTAGCTTTAAAAGACATTCGATCCTTTGACATTCTTAAGTCCTCCTGGTTCTCTAACAAATTGGAGGTTTAAGGAGGAAGGCATGTAAGTCTTATAAACCACCAGGCTGCTGTGTTTGAAAAAAAAAAAAGAAAGAAAGAAAAAGAAAAAAAAAAAAAACCTTACACTGTTTTTGCTCATTATAAAGTACTCCCACATGGGACAACCTATCTGATCACTTTAAGTCAATCAGGATTGACATTATCCCAATTTTATAGCTGAGGAAATAAATACTAGATAGGCTTGGACTTGCTGTTACTGGAAAGCTTCCAATGTTCTCTTCAGTTTTTGTAACATCACACTTTCTCAACAATTGGAATGAAGAGAGCATGTTCTGTTTATATTTATATCAGTGGGGCACAGAGCAGAGAGCCAGCAGTTTAATGTATGTTTGATAAATGAATGATGGGTGACATGGCCCACTGCCTGGGTTATCCTCAGGTTGTATGGGTAAAGGATGACACAGCTACTCTTTGACAGGAAACGGATGCTTTCAGCTCACCACGGTGGCACTCAAGCTCCCAAGGTCTGATCAACTTTAAGTGAGTCCTAAGACATGAACATCTAAAGATCCAGTTTTTTTTTTTTTTAAGATTTTATTTATTTGTTAGAGAGAGAGTGAGCACAGGCAGACAGAGTGGCAGGCAGAGGCAGAGGGAGAAGCAGGCTCCCTGCCAAGCAAGGAGCCCGATGTGGGACTCGATCCCAGGACGCTGGGATCATGACCTGAGCCGAAGGCAGTTGCTTAACCAACTGAGCCACCCAGGCATCCCTAAAGATCCAGTTTTAAGCCACTTAAAAAATGTCTGTCCAGTTCTACTGAGAAATCTATAGGGAATGTATCCTAGAGGTCCAGGTAAAATTAAGAGGAAGAACAACCCCTGTAATTTGGGTGGATATGACTTCCAAGTCAAAAAATTATCTGCCTATGAATCAACCACTTCAGTGTCTAGCATTTCTAAAAATAAGCTACTGGGTAACAATTGTATTCAAAACCATTTTTTTGGAGAATAAAACAAAAATAAGCCACTAAACAACCCAAACCTGGAATTGAACTGAAATTTGATCCATTCAGATATATTGTTTTTGTTCATTAGTAACTGCAGAAATGTTCTCCTAAGTTGCATTCAATATTATGGATCACATTAAAATTTTTCCAAAATTTTCTACACATATATTCACTAAAATGTAATATGCAAATACTCAGTAATTCAGTAGAAATACTTTTCTCTAGTTACTGTGAATTTGAGTGAGATTTTAAATGCCATCTAAGAAGGCAGAGTGGGCGTCACAACTCATGTACTTATAGATCAGAAGGACATCTAATTCTTCCTGTGAACTTCTGTAGCATGCACTTTAGTTTACTACTGTGAACCAGGAACAAGAAGAGAGAAGGTGTAATGGGCTAAAAACTCAAAAAACAAAGCACAGCTAAGGTAGATGGCAGAAGAGTTAAGGTTATGAAATTGCATGCTTTCTATCAGAGGTTAGGAACTTTTTCTTTCTCATCAATTTCATCCTGTTTTCCTCACAGGTGGAGGAGGGCATTTGGGGGTAAAATCACACACAGGTTAGTATAGGAAGAGTAAGCTATCATTTGAGAGAATAAAATGGAAGGAAGATCCATCATGGCAAAGACCACATATGCAATAATGAATACCTATCAATGTCCTCATCATCACCTGGTCAGCTTATTACCATGTACCAACAATAGGTTTAAGTACTTTGGACTCACCCTCAGAAGATCGCTATGAGTCAGGTATTCTTACGAACTTGATTTCACAAATGAGAAAATCAGTACCTGAAGAAGTTTTAAGTAAGTGGCCCAAGGTTACTATACTGATAACATCAGAGGTTCCTCTTGTTCCCCAGCCCCAATCTTCCCAAATGGACAGAGTAGAAAAGTGAGTGCCCTTGAAATGAGGACTTAAGTAGAATTTGGATAAGGGGATAGAATGGTAAAGGAGTAAGGAAAAAGAACAGAGGAACAAAAAGAGGAAAAACAGGCCAGATTTGTAATATAATTAGGAGACCAACAGGGTCAGTGGAGCATTTGTATTGAGGAATACTGAGAGGCGAGCTGAACATAGATTGGGGACAAATTAGTCAAAGGTATCTAAATACAAGGTTAAACCTGAGGCAGTTTAAAGCTATTGACCATTTTTGATAAGAGAGTCCAATGCTTGATTAAATAATCCTGTGTTTTAGGGAAAGAAATCATGCAGGCTCACTAAAATTTAGACCCAAAATGAATCTTAGAGATCATTTGGCTAAACACCTTTAATTTAGGAATTAGACACTGAGATATGAGTTGAGGATCCCTGCTATCTGCTTCCAGAATTAATTTAAAAAACAAGATAAGTGAACCCTTTATATGTAGCTGAGTAAAGAAATAACCAATAGCTACATTTTAAACATTATCTTTTTAATCACTGTTAAGACATTTTGTTCCATGTGGATCTGTAATCTTCTAAAATAGGTACCTAACCTTTTGGTGGGAAATTTATAAGTAGCTACATTCAGTGAGAAGCAATTACTTTAAGTGGCACCAGCTAGAAAAAAATATGAAAGGAGAAGGAAAAGGGACAGTCATGCCCCACCCACCCATACACACACCATGACCCTCCTGTGCCCCAAGACACCCAGAAGGCCACTTTTCCATATCTGCTTGCTGACATTCTGTGGCTTTCAGGCTAATACCACAAAGCTTTTTGGACAAGGAGCACAGAGAATACAGACAAGAACACAACTTAAGTCACTTTCCATAGGGAACTAGTTCCCCTCATGGACTTTCTCAGACTGTGTTTTCTCAGTAATCAGTTACAACCTATCACCCTTCCTCTTCTGGTTTCTGACCACTGACTTCTAGAATTTCCAGGGAAATAATACAATAGGCACTTACTAGTGGAGGCTGCCCAAAACTTTCCCCACAGGGCTGTGCTCCACATCTGAGAAATGAATTTTGGCTTCATGTACTGTTTGATACTTATGCTGGGGAAGTAAATGCATCCTTAAAGGACCCACTAAATCTCCCCATCTTCCAGGAAGACTTCTTCTCCTGCACACTCCAAACATAGAGATTTAATTTTTTTAAAAAGACCAAAAATGGAAAAACCATGATTGACAAGTTTCCCTACATAGTTGTTCAGAAAAGAGTAAATGATAAAAATGGCATTGAATACATGCATCACACATGCAAGACTAGTAGATAATAGATAAGTAAGTAGATAAGTAAGAATTCTGAAGGCTATCCAATTTTAAAATAAAATAGACTGATTTTACTTTCTCTTTGCTATATTCCTCTTCCCAAATTACGTTCAGACCTTTATGGGCAGAAGACATGAACAGACACTTCTCAAATGAAGACATACAACTGGCTAACAGATGCATGAAAAAAATATTCATCATCATTACCATCAAGGAGATTCAAATCAAAACCACATTGAGATACCACCTTCCACCAGTTAGAATGGCCAAAATTAACAAGACAGTAAACAACAAGTGTTGGAGAGGATGTGGGGAAGGAGGAACCCTCTTACACTGTTGGTGGGAATGCAAGTTGGTGCAACCACTTTGGAAAACAGTGTGGAGATTCCTTAAGAAATTAAAAATAGAGGGGGCGCCTGGGTGGCTCATTTGGTTAAGCGACTGCCTTCGGCTCAGGTCATGATCCTGGAGTACTGGGATCGAGTCCCACATTGGGCTCCCAGCTCCATGGGGAGTCTGCTTCTCCCTCTGACCTCCCCTCTCATGCTCTCTCACTCGGTCTCTCTCTCTCAAATAAATAAAAAATCTTAAAAAAAAAACAAAAAAATTAAAAATAGAGCTTCCCTATGACCCTGCCTTTGCACTACTGGGTATTTACCCCCAAAATACAGATGTAGTGAAAAGAAGGGCCATCTGTACCCCAATGTTCATAGCAGCAATGGCCACAGTCGCCAAACTGTGGAAAGAACCAAGATGCCCTTCAACAGACGAATGGATAAAGATATGGTCCATATATACAATGGGGTATTATGCCTCCATCAGAAAGGATGAATACCCAACTTTTGTATCAACATGGATGGGACTGGAAGAGATTATGCTGAGTGAAATTAGTTAAGCAGAGAAAGTCAAGTATCATATGGTTTCACTTGCTCGTGGAGCATAAGGAATAACAGGAAGGACATTAGGAGATGGAGCGGAGAAGTGAGTTGGGGGGTACTGGAGGGGGAGATGAACCATGAGAGACTGGACTCTGAGAAACATACTGAGGGTTTTGGAGGGGAGGTGGGCAGGGGGTTGGGTGAGCCTGGCGGTGGGTACTATGGAGGGCATGGATTGCAAGGAGCATTAGATGTGGTGCATAAAAAATGAATGCTGGAACACTAAAAAGAAAATATAATAAAATGGAAAAAAACTCAAAAGAAAAAAAAAAGGGAAAAAAAGAAATATTGACCAAAAAAAAAGTTACTATTATCTAAGGCATGTTCTCAAGACTAACTTTGGCTCTTCTGAAAGGCATTTGAACCAATTGCTTAGTGGCTTTTAGTTTAAAATGCTGTATTGCATATTTGCAAGTTCCTAGAAGTACATCCTCAAAGTTCCCATCACCAGAAAAAAAATGCAATTATGTGGTGATGGATGTTTAAGACTAGACTTACCCTGCTGATCATCTCATGATATATACAAATGCCAAGCCATTATTGGGTACACTTGCAACTAATGCTATATATCCATTATCTTTCAAATAAATACTCTTTTGCATGGCATTTTCTCTTCTTTCGATTCACATATAGTCACCAAAAAAATGTTGTTGTCACCACTGTTTGATTTCTTCATCAGTTAACTTGGTGCCTCAGGTTATGTTTTGCTGCTTTGCATCCATACATGGAATGCGTAGACATTTCTCTGTGGACCATTCCACAGAATGAGTGTGCAGGGCCAAAGGATGGTTGTTACATGTTGTGCTCACACACACTAGGATCAACAGGGCTTATGTAAAACAGAGTACAGGTGTTTTGTTTATTTAAAAAAAAACAAGATTAGAGAAGAATTATTATAGCCAACTCCACTCTCATCTCTCTGGTCATTTACTCCCTACCTTCCTTCTAGTGCATCATTGTTGAACACCTATCTGTGTCTCATGGTTCACCATTTCTTTTCAGTTCCTCATATAAACTAATTTCTTCTTTTCTGAGATTTTATTTATTTGAGAGTGTGTGAGAGGGAGAGAGAAAACAAGCATTAGGGAGGGGCAGAAGAGGGAGAAGCAGACTCCCTGGTTGAACAGGGGGCCTGATGTGAGACTCGATCCTGGAACCCTGGAATCATGACATGCTCTTAGGCAGGCACTGAGCTGACAGAGCCACCCAGGTACCTCACTAATTTCTTCTTTTTTTAAGTATGTATCTTAGAATCACTCTCTCCCCACAAATGAAATTTCTCACAGCATTATATAAGGGCTACCTTGACTTAGTGACTTTTTGCACTTTATTTTTCTTGGTTTCTTATTTAATTCCTAAAAAAACTTTAATTTTTTAGAGTTTATTTATTTATTTGACAGAGAGAGAGATCACAAGTAGGCAGAGAGGCAGGCAGAGAGAGAGAGGGAAGCAGGCTCCCTTCTGAGCAGAGAGCCCAATGCCAGGCTCAATCCCAGGACACTGAGATCATGACCTGAGCTGAAGGCAGAGGCTTAACCCACTGAGCCACCCCTTAAAAAAACTTTTAAAAAGAACTTGAAGTCCAATAATTTAATCTGGGAACATGCAACAATATGTTCACAATCTTTGATCAATTCTAATTTTAGAAATTTATCCCAAGAATCAAAAGATATGTAGTATTTAGGCATTAAGTATTAATAACACCAACTTTTAGAAGGACCACAATGTCCAGTAACTGATTGGTTAAATAAGTTCTAAAAAATCTGTATGGGGTAGTACTTCATGCAATGCTCATGACAATGTCAAAGATCAAAGGAAAGACAAAGCTATTTCAAGATGATGTAAACTTGAATATATATATATGTGGATATGTACACCAAATGGCTAAATGTGTATCACTAAATGATGGGCATATACATTCCTTTTATTTTTATCTTTATCCTTCTACCCTTTAAGTGAGATATGCATGTATGTATATACGTATATACACATACTTATGTAGATACATATACATGCACATATGTGTATACAGACATATAATTTGTACCAGAGTACTCACTAAAATTTTACTTATAAAGTGAGAAAAATAGAACTTACATGACTATTTACATATATCTCAGCAATTCCACTTGTAGGTGTGTGTCTGAGAAATAAAAACACATCCACAGAAAAACTTACACACAAATAGTTGTAGCAGTATTATTCATAATGGCCAAAAGGGGGGAAATAACCCACATGTCTATCTGACAAATGAATCAACAAAATGTGGTATCCATACAATGGAATGCTTTCTCGCCATAAAAAGAATGCAGTGCTGATATATGCCACAACATGGATGGACCATGCGAGAGCAGCCACTAGTCACAAACACCATAATTTATTCTGTCTATATTAAATATCAAGAATATGCTCATTTATAGAGACAGAAAGTATATTAGTGACTGCTTGGGGCTAGGAGGGACAGAGACTGAGGGACAACGAGAGATATGCGTTCTTTTTGAGGTGACAAAAATAAATTTGATGGTAGTGACAGATGCCTATACCCATGAATACACTAAAAGTCATTGTACTGTACATTTTAAATGGAGTGGGTTATATGGTATATGAATTAGCTCTCAAAACAGTTTTAAAAAAGAAAAAATAGTACTTGCATGATTAACAGTTCTGTTTCCTTTGCTAATTTCTGTCTATCTTCAGAGGAGCATTTTAGAAAAAAAAAAAAAGAATCACAAAACTAAGCACTTAATTGATAAAAAAAACAAGTACACACCCCTAGATTTATGGAAATTTTGAAATCCCAACAAATCTCAAAGCAAATGCTGATATATTATGTATTCTGTATGTGAATATAAAATGAATATGTTTATGTTAGCAGCATTTGCCTGTGGAAATTTGGATCCCCTTTTCCCCTAACAAATATGTCTTTAGTTTGAGCTGTTGGTATTCTACATTAAGCCATTTCAGGCTACATGGTCCAACCTTTGAGCACTAGATTGGCAACATGATGAGTATTTCCTGGGCCCAGAAGGATAATCACACCATTATAGGCAGAGTGTGAGTTTCCAAGAAATGGATGTTATTCTTGTCAAACATCCAACACCATGAAGTTAGTAAGTCTTCCTTAGACAAAAGGAGAGGGCACCTGCTTCACTTTCTAGCACCCAGGAAGTAAGCTTCTGAGTATCCATGGTCTAAGACAGTAGATTCCTGGCCACGGAGCCGCCCTCCAGGTGCTAGGAAAGAACACTGGTGTTGGGTTTATGTCTGAGCGCTAAGAGAAACTAGTGCTAACACCAGTAAAATATGGTCCCCCTACTTTGCTCTAGGTACCAACAATCATTCACTAAAATTTTAGGACACACCACAGGCTCGGCAAACATAAGATTCAGAGAAATTAAAGTACTTATGTTCATCCTGTGAGTGAATTAATAAAGAGGAATATAAGCCAGAAAAGCCCTTGGAGACAGTAAAAGGTGACCAGGAAATTCTAGAGATTTGGAATAAAAATAGGACACAAAACTGTAAAATAATTTCCAAATATAACAAAAGAGTAGACTTGCAGTACATATTCTGTACATATGTTTTGGGAACTTCCAGAGATTTCTTGGATAGAGGAATGGACTCCTCCTGTGACCCAAAGGAAAAGGTCTGAAATACCTGTAACATAAGTATTTCAAAAGAAGTGATCAAATATTAAATTTTTAACCCAGAAATATATTTCCTTTACTTAGGAAAAATACCTACCCAGAAATAAGAAAATATTAATTATGACTATATATGAATTGTAAAGTAAGATTTTCTCTTTTCTTATGCTCTCCAAGTTTTTCAGTATGAATTTCTATAAAAGTATATGTTGTCCTTATGAGACAGTTACATTTTTAAAAAAATTTATATCTTTAAACTATACAACATGATTACATATACAAGGTAAAATGATTACTACAATCAAGCTAATTAACATTTTCATCACTTCATACAGTTACCGTTATTGGGGAACTGAGTGTGATAAGGGACCCCTGAGATCTACTTTCTCACCAAACTTCCAATAGACAATCCATTGTTATTAACTATATTCAACATGCCATACTTTAGATTTCTAGACTTATTAATTCTACCTAACTGCAACTTCATACCCTTTGAACATCTCCCCATTTCACCTACCTCCTTGCCCCTGGTAATCACCATGGTACTCTCTGCCTTCATGTATTTAACTATTTTAATATTTTATTTATTTATTTGTTAGAGAGACAGAGAGAGCAAGCACAGGCAGACAGAGAGGCAGGAAGAGGCAGAGGGAGAAGCAGGCTCCCTGCAGAGCAAGGAGCCCGATGTGGGACTCGATCCCAGAACGCTGGCATCATGACCTGAGCCGAAGGCAGCCGCTTAACCAACTGAGCCACCCAGGCGTCCCATGTATTTAACTATTTTAAATTTCACCAATAACTGAGATTATACAATATTTTTCTTTCTATGCCAGGATTATTTCACTTAACACAACATGTCCAGTTTCATTCATATTGTTGCAAATGGCAGGAACTTTTTTAAAGACTGAATAATATTCCAGAGAGGGAGAGAGAGGGAGAGTGTGTGTGTGTGTGTGTGTGTGTGTGTGTGTGTGTGTCTATATACACCCATGTATTTCTTCACCCATCCATCCATCAACAGATACCTAGACTGTCTTCCCATCTTAGCTATTGTGAATAATACAGTAAATACAGAAGTGCAAATATCTATTAGAGGCACTGATTTTATTTCCTGTCAGCATATACCCAGAAGAGAGACTCCAAGATCATATGGTAGTTCTGTTTTTAATTTTTTGAGAAACCTCCAAAGTGTTTTCCAACAGCTGCACAGTTTGCATTCCTACCAACAGGGCACAGGGTTGGTTCCCTTACTCCAAACACTGACCAACACTTTTATCTTTCTGGTAACAATAATCCCAACAAGTATAATGTTATACTTAAAAATCATATACTTTTGTTATATATAACATACTATGTATATTAAATTTGAATATATAATTATCCCTCATTTAAATTTTGGTAAGGTTTAACATTTGGAAGATTCATGTTTATATTGAGAATAAATCTGTCCTAGGTCTAAATCTATAATCTACAGTTTATCTCAAACTAGTCAAGAAGCCCTATTGTATCTGGCAACAAAACATCCTTCCTGAACCTGGTCTACTTCAAAGTAATACTTAATTTCTTTCAGATACTCCTCAGATGATACCAGTTAGAGTTCCTTTATTCAAAAGTGATAGTAAAATTATTTAACATAGTACATCATGGATACTGGCCAATCAATACCGAAAGCCAATTAATCAGAAAATATGCAGATCAATCAGAACACATGCCAAGCAATCAGAATGGACAGGGGTGAGGCTGTAACAGGGTCCTGGAAGTCTCCCTCCTCTGCCAGGCATAACCTCATCAGTTGTTATATCCAGAGATTCACAGAATCTTGCGTTAGTAACTAATAACCAATGTGTGTGAAAGTATTGGAGTATTTTAACTTGGATAACCATAACAATGCACATGGCTGATTATCAGTCCTGCCTTCACTGGACTTCCTTCTGATGTCTTCTAAGGTGTTAAAGTGGCTGTTAAAGAATATTCAGTGAGAAATATGCTGAGTACCCTTTACAACCCTGGAAAGTATCAGACCTTGGAGACATCCAGTGTCTGTGAAGGTGGGAGGTGGGGGAGGCACAGCTGTGAAAATGAGGAATTATTTGGCAGTCTGTCCAAGAGCTGTTGGGTTCTGTGACTCCTTCCCTGCTCCCATGCAACCAAACGATTTAATTCTTTGTTCAGTGCCACCCTGAAGAGGACTTACTTGTTCTCTGGGGAAAGAGAGTCCTAGAATCTCAGAATCCAGGGTCAGTAAGGCACAGTAAATATTGGGGTGAGGTACTGTACTAGAAACAGGAAGATTTAAAGGACTAGGTCTAATACTCCCACACATACCCACATTCTAAAATAGAGATAGGCCTTTAGAAGGTGAGTCTCTAGAGAAAGTGTTGGCAGGAATATAGAATGTTACAACTATTTTATGAAATCACTTGGTAATTTCTTAAGAAAATCAATATTTATTTATTCATATTTATTTATATATTAATATTTATATATTTGTGTATGAAATATACATTGAATATTTAAATACATTTACACATTATATATATTTTATTATGTCATAATAAATGTATTAATATATGACACATAGTCATATATAATTATCATTATGATAAATATGATACATCATAAATATACATTATAAATATATAAATATGTATTTTATATATCTATTTATTTATATATTAATCAATATTTATTTGATCCAGCCATTCTATTCCTGGATGCCCAAAGAAAAGCAGCATGTGTTCAGACTCATATGTGAATGTTTATAGAAACTTTATATGTAGTAGCCAAAAACTAGTAACACCCTGGATGTCCATCAAGAAGGGAACAGAGTAACTGTAGCATATGTATACAATGGATTTGGGAACAGTAAGAAATGAACTATTGGTATGTGCAACACAGATGAATATCAATAATTATGCTGGGTGGAAAGAAAAGCTACACACACAAAAAGGGAGTACATTCTGTGCTCGCTTTGGCAGCACATAATACTAAAACTTAAACAAAAAAGGAATACATTCTGTGCGTATGTGGTATGTGGGCGGGGAACAAGGGAGAACAGAAACTAAGGATTACAGAGGGGCATGAATAAACTTTGGAAGGTGACAGGTATGTTCACTATCTTTGTTAAGCCAATACCACAAGTGTGTATATATCTAAAAGATTAAACTGTACATTTTAAATATACACATTTATCATCTATTTTAATTTTTTTTTTAAGATTTTATTTACTTATTAGTTAGAGAGAGAGAGCGAGCAAGCACAGGCAGACAGAGAGGCAGGCAGAGACAGAGGGAGGAGCAGGCTCCCTGCCGAGCAAGGAGCCCAATGTGGGACTCGATCCCAGGACGCTGGGACCATGACCTGAGCCTAAGGCAGCCGCCCAACCAACTGAGCCACCCAGGCGTCCCTTATCATCTATTTTAAGTATGCACAGTATTGTGTATCAGATAGAACTCAAATAATAGAGCTCAAATAAATGTGAAAAGATAGGGGTCCCCTAGACCTTTACATCTTTAAAATTTAGATGACTCTTTTTAATCATCACAGACCTAATTGCTAGTGAATAAGATGATGATCTTGAGGTCACTGACATTGTTATTTTTCAATTTAATTATTACAGAAGTAATTTTTGTAGTTATGTTATTATGTATGCTTGGGCTAAAGTAAAACTTTCTCCACGATGGACACCAGTAGACAACAACAAATTACAAGTTCTTAATGTAATTTTAAAAATAGACTTTGAGACATCAAAATATAAGATTTGCAGGTGCAGAAATGATAGTTCTGCCTTTATTATGTAGATAACTGCAAAGCATGCTAATGATTATGTCCAAAAGTGTTTACCTTCATTTAAATGTTTTGATTCCTTTATGAAGAGGGAATCTAAATTTGATGTATTTGTTTTGTGTCTGATTTAAACACAGGTGTATAGTATTTGATATACTAATCATTTCTGCTGGAGGATGTGAAGATAATTTTTATATATTCATTTGGAGAAGGCTGAAAACCTCCCTGTGGATGCAGCATAATTTAGTTCCTTTACCACTTTATCAATTTCCTTTTGAATAATTTATCATTGTTGGAATTTGTACATCATTTTTACCATATGCCTGGTATGCTTCTATTTTTACATTACCCCAGGCTTCTTTTTCATATGCTCCCTAGAGTCATTATTTAACCTGGAGTTTAGTGCTAGTTGCATATTACAATCACCTATTAAAACAACAATGCCCAGGGATGCCTGGGTGGCTCAGAGGGTTAATCCTCTGCCTTCGGCTCAGGTCATGATCTCAGGGTCCTGGGATCGAGTCCTGCATTGGGCTCTCTGCTCAGCGGGGAGCCTGCTTCCACACCCCTTCTCTCTGCCTGCCTCTCTGCCTACTTGTGATTTCTATGTCAAATAAATAAATAAAATCTTTAAAAAAAAAACAACAACAACAATGCCCAGACTTATTTGCAGAGATTCTGATTTAATTGTCTCCAGCAAGGCCCTGGTATAGCTAATTTTTTTATGAAACACCACAGGTGACTCTAACGTGCAGCCAGTGCCAAGACCAACTGACTTAACATCTTTCTTACGCCAGTGTGCCTTAAACTTGTTTGAATACAACATTCAAATGAGGTTTTTTTTTTTTCTTTAAAGACACTGCACAAGAGCTGTCCAGTCATTGAGAGAACAAAAACACTAGCCACAAACTGGAAGAAAAGTTTTGCCAAAGACACATCTGAGAAAGAACTATTATCCAAAATATGCAAAGACCTTTTTATTTATTTTTATTCAAATTCAATTAACATATTATGTGTTGTTTGTTTCAGAGGTAGAGGTCAGTGATTGATCAGTCTTATATAATACCCAGTGCTGATTACATCATATGCTCTCCTTAATGCCCATTGTCCAGTTGCCGCTCCCTCCCCTCTAGCAACCCTCAGTTTGTTTCCTATACTTAAGAGTCTCTGCAAAAATTTCATCTTATTTTATTTTGATCTCTCTTCCCCTATGATCCTCTGTTTTATTTCTTAAATTCCACATATCAGCGAGATGATACAATCTCTGATTAACTTACTTCCCTTAACATAACACCCTCTAGTTCCATCTACATCATGGTAAATGTCAAGATTTCTTTTCTTTTTTTTGATGGCTGAAGAGTATTCTATTGTGTGTGTGTGTGTGTGCGCGTGTGTGTGTGTGTGTGTGTATAGACACATACACCACATCTTCTTTATTCATTCTTTTGTCGATGGATATCTGGGCTTTTCCCATAGTTTGGTTATTGTGAATATTGCTGCTATAAATATTGGGGTGCAAGTGCCCCTTTGGATCACTACATTTGAATCTTTGGGGTAAATACCCAGTAGTGCAATTGCTGGGTCATAGGGAAGCTCTATTTTCAACTTTTTGAGGAACCTCCATACTGTTTTCCAGAGTGGCTGCACCAGCTTGCATTCCCACCAACAGTGTAGGAGGGTTCCCCTTTCTCTGCATCCTTGCCAACATCCGTCATTTCCTGACTTGTTCATTTTAGCCTTTCTGACTGATGTGACGTCAGAGATCTCCTGACCTCAGGTGAGATCTCCTTGTGGTTTGATTTGTATTTCCCTGATGCTGAGTGATGTGAAGCACTTTTTCATGTGTCTTTGGCCACCTGGATGTCTTATTTGCAGAAATGTCTGTTCATGTCCTCTGCCCATTTCTTGATTGGATTATTTGTTCCTTGGGTGTTGAGTTTGGTAAGTTCTTTATACATTTTGGATACTAGCCCTTTATCTGATATGTCACTTGCAAATATCTTCTCCCATTCTGTCAGTTGTCTTTTGGTTTTGTTGATTGTTTCCTTTGCTTTGCAAAAACTCTTCATCCTGATAATGTCCCAATAGTACATTTTTGCCTTTGATTCCCTTGCCTTTGAAGACATGTCTAGCAGGAAGTTGCTGTGGCTGAGATCAAAGAGACTGTGGTCTGTGTTCTCCTCTAGAGTATTTTGATGGATTCCTGTCTCACATGTCTTTCATGCATTTTGAGTTTATCTTTGAGTATGGTATAAGAGAATAGTCCAGTTTCATTCTTTTGCATGTGGCTGTCCAGTTTTCCCAGCACCATTTACTGAAGAGTTCTTTTTCCATTAGATATTCTTTACTGCTTTGTCAAAGATTAGTTGACCTTTTTTCGCTAAGCATAATACGCTCTAGTTCTATCCAGTCAACTGGAGAAAGACAACTATCACATGATCTCCCTGATATGAGGAAGTGGAGATGCAACAGGGGTGGGGGTTAAGGTGGTAGGAAAAGAAAAAATGAAACAAGATGGGATCGGGAGGGAGACAAACAAAAAGAGACTTTTAATGTCATAAAACAAACTGAGGGGGGTGGGGGAGGAAGAGGGGTTGGGAGAGGGTGGTGGGGTTACATTATATGTTTAAATAAAATAATAATAATAATAAAAAAAAAGATTAGTTGACTTTGACCATAAAGTGGAGGATCCATTTCTGGAATTTCTGTTCTATTCCATTGATCTATGTGTCTGTTTTTGTACCAGTATCATGCTGCCTTCATGATCACAGCTTTGTAGTATAGCTTGAAGTCAGGCATCGTGATGCCACCAGCATTGGCTTTCTTTTCAGCATTCCTCTGGCTATTTAGGGTCTTTTCTTGCTTCACAGAAATTTTAGGATCATTTTTCCAGCTCTGTGAAAAATGTAGATGGCATTTTGATAGGGATTACACTGAATGTGTAGATTTCTCAGGGAAGCATAGACTTCTTTTTTTAGCATAGACATTTTTAACAATATTTATTCCTCTAATCTATAAACATGGAATGTTTTCCATCCCTTTATGTCTTCCTCAATTTCTTTCATAAGTGTTCTGTAGTTTCTAGAGTACAGATCCTTTATCTCTTTGCTTAGATTTATTTCTAGGTATCTTATTTTTGGTGCAATTGTAAATGGGATCAACTCCTTAATTTCTCTTTCTTGTCTCATTATTAGTGTACAGAAATGCAACTGATATCTGTGCATCGATTTTATATCCTGACACTTTTCTGAATTCTTGTATGAGTTCCAGCAATTTTTTGGTGGAGTCTTTTCAGTTTTCCACATAAAGCATCATGTCATCTGCAGAGGGTGATAGTTTGACTTCTTAATCCATTTGGATGCCTTTTAGGTATTATTGATTACTGCTTCAATTTCCTTGCTGGTTGTGGGTCTGTTCAGGTTTTGTATTCCTTCCTGGTTCAGTTTTGGCAGTTAAAACATCTCTAGGAATGGATTTATTTCTTCCAGATTGCTTAATTTGTTGGCCTATAGTTGGTTATAATATGTCCTTATAATTGTTTATATTTCTTCAGTGTTGGGTATGATCTCTCTTCTTTCATTTATGATTTTATTTATTTGGGTCCTTTCTCTTTTCTTTTGATAAGTCTGGTCAAATCAATCCTGTTAATTCTTTCAAGGAACCAGCTCCTACTTTCATTGATCCATCCTGCTGTCCTTTTGGTTTCTATTTCATTGATTTCTGTTCTAATTTTTATTATTTCTCTTCTCCTGCTGGGCTTAGGCTTCATTTGCTGTTCTTTCTCCAGCTCCTATAGGTGTTAGGTTAGCTTGTGTATTCAAGACCTTTCTTGTTTCTTGAGAAAGGGTAGTATTGCTGTATACTTCCCTCTTAGAACCATGGTTGCTCCATCCCAAAGGCTTTGAATGATTGTGTTTTCATTTTTATTTGTTTCCATGAATTTTTTTAATTATTT
The DNA here is from genome assembly GCA_003697995.1 of Taxidea taxus jeffersonii. Lineage (NCBI taxonomy): Eukaryota > Metazoa > Chordata > Mammalia > Carnivora > Mustelidae > Taxidea > Taxidea taxus. The sequence goes on along the minus strand of RCUC01163257.1, from coordinate 9,107 downwards.
AATTTCCTTGTTGACCCATTCATTCTTTAGTAGGATGCTATTTAGCCTCCATGTATTTGACTTCATTCCAAATTTCCTCTTGTGACTGAGTTCATGCTTCAAAACACTGTGGTCCAAAAATATGCAGGGAATGATCCCAGCCTTTTGGTACTGGTTGAGACTCGATTTTTGACCCTGGGTGTGATCTATTCTGAAGAATGTTCCATGTACACTCAAGAAGAATTTGGATTCTGTTGCTATAGGATGGAATACTCTTAATATATCTGTGAAGTCCATCTTATCCAGCGTGTCATTCAAAGCCCCTGTTCCCATGTTGATCTGCTTATATGATCTGTCCATTGCAGTGAATGGGGTGTTAAAATCCCCTATATTATTGATGTGTTTAAGTTTGTTATTAATTGGTTTCTATAATTGGCTGCTCCCATGTTGGAGCATAAATATTTACAATTGCTAGATCTTCTTGTTGATTAGACCCTTTAATTATAATATAGTGTCCTTCCTCATTGTTTACTACAGTCTTTGACTTCAAATCTAATCTGCCTGATGTATGGATTGCTACCTCAGCTTTCTTTTGATGTCCATTAGCATGATACATGGTTTTCCACCCCTCACTTTCTATCTGAAGGTGTCTTAGGGTGTAAAATGAGTTTCTTAGAGCATTTAGCTGATTTGCATTCAGAGTAACTATTGAAAATATGAATTTAGTGCCATTGTATTACCTGTAAAGTCCCTGTTTCTGTAGATTGTCTCAGTTCTTTCTGGTCTATGTTACTTTTGGGGTCTTTCTTCACTTAAAGGATCTCTTTTCAATATTTATTGTAGGGCTGGTTTGGCGGTCATAAATTCTTTTAGTTTGTTTGTCCTAGAAGCTTTGTATCTCTCCTTCTATTTTGAATAACATCCTAGCTGGATAAAATATTCTTGGCTGCATATTTTTCTCATTTAGCACTCTGAGTGTATCATACCAGTCCTTTCTGACCTACAAGGTCTCTGTGGATAGGTCTGCTGCCAATCTAATGTTTCTATCCTTGTAGATTACAGACCTCTTGTCCTGAGCTGCTTTCAAGATTTTCTTTGTCTTTGAAATTTGCAAGTTCCACTATTATATGTAATGGTGCTAACCTATTTTTACTGATTTTGAGGGGGGATTCTCTGTGCCTCCTGGACTTGGATGTCTATTTCCTTCACCAGATTAGGGGAGTTCTCAGGTATAATTTGCTCCAATATACCTTCTGCCCCTATCTTTCTTTCCTCTTTTTCTGGGATACCAATTACTCTAATTGTTTCTCTTTATGGTATCACTTCTCTCAAATTCTCCCCTCATGGTCCAGTAGTTGTTTATCTCTTTTTCTCAGCTTGTTAATTTTCCATCTTTTTGTCTTCTGTATCACTAATTCTCTCTTCTGCCTTATTTATCCCAGCAGTTAGAGCCTCCATTTTTTGTTGCATCTCATTAATAGCCTTTATTTCAACTTGATTAGATTTTTGAGGTTTTATTTCTCCAAAAAGGAATTTTCTTGTGTCTTCTATTCTTTTTTCAAGCCCAGCTAGTATCTTTAATACATTTATTGTTTCCTGGTTAGTAACCCCCAAGCTGAGAGCCAACTCCTGGGCTTACTGATTGCAGCTGGCTTCTCCACTCCAATGCCTGGGAGCTCTGCCACTCTGTTACCCCCCATCTTCTTGTGGCTCCGAGGATTCTGAGACCACATTGTCCCATATGATTCTACCCCCATTTATCTGTCTGAGTGCCTTTCAGACAGTGATGTCCCCCACAAAGCAGACTTCTGAACGTTCTGATTTTGTGCTCCACTGCTCTATCACTCTCTGGTAGCCATCTTAGGGAGGCTCCCTCCAGTTTGTCTCTCCATATTTCGCCTCAGATTCACTCCTCTGCACCTCCTACCTTGCAGAAAGTGGTCACTTTTCTATTTGTAGAGTTGCAGCTATTCTTTTCTTAGATCTCTGGTTGAGTTCACAGGTATTCAGAATGATTTGATAGGTATCTAGCTGAGCTCCTGGGAACAGACAAAACTAAGTTCTACCCCTCTGCCATCTTGGACAGGAACCTATGCAAATTTTCTTAAATTTCAATAGGAAAAACAACCCAGTTAAAAAATGGGCTAAGGGGGGCACCTGGGGGGCTCAGTGGGTTAAAGTCTCTGCCTTCGGCTCGGGTCATGATCTCAGGGTCCTGGGATGGAGCCCAACATGGGGCTCTCTGCTCAGTGGGGAGCCTGCTTCCCCCTCTCTCTCTGCCTGCCTCTCTGTCTACTTGTGACCTCTATCTGTCAATAAATGAATAAAATCTTTAAAAAAAAATGGGCCAAGGATCTTAAGGATCTTAACAGATGCCTCACCAAAGGTATACAAATAGTAAATAAGCATAGCAAAAGATATTCCACATCAGTATCTTCAGGGAATCCCACATTAAAACAATGAGATACAATTACAAACCTATTTGACTGGCCAGCATCTAGAATTCTGTCGTTACCAAATGTTTGTGAGGATGTGGAGCAATAGGAACTCTCATTGCTGGTGAATGCAAAATTGACATAACTACTTAGGAAGACATTTTGTTTTTTTCTAACAAAATGTAACATATATTTAGCATAGGATCCAACCATTACAAGTCAAAAACACATCCATACAAAAATCTGCACGCAATATGACATTCCAAAGAAGGAAAAACTATGGAAAGAGTTAAAAGTGCTGTGGTTGCCAAGAATGATGGAGGAGGGAAAGATGACTAGGCAGAGCACAGAGGATTTTTAGGGCGCTGAAATTACTGTGTTATTATAACAATAGATTAGTATCATCATATATTTTTTTCAAACCCCTAGAATGCACAAGAGTGAAGTGTAATGTCAACTACCGGCTTTGAGTAGTAGTGAAATGTTTTTTTAAGATTTTATTTATTTGACAGAGAGAGATCACAAGTTAGCAGAGAGGCAGGCAGAGAGAGGGGGAAGTAGGCTCCCCACTAGAACAAAGATCCCAATGCAGGGCTTGATCCCAGGACCCTGGGATCATGACCTGAGCTGAAGGCAGAGGCTTTAACCCACTGAGCCACCCAGGCACCCCATAGTAATGAAATATTAATGGAGGTTTCTTAGCTATAACAAATGCACTACAGTGGGGACTGCTGATAATAAGGAAGGCTGTGTGTGTTCTGGGACAGGAGGCATAAAGGAAATCCCTGTATCTTACACTCAGTTTGCTGTGCATCTAAAACTGATCCAATAATAATAATAATAATAGTTTATTTTTTAAAACAACATAATTTCTGAGTTTCAAAGTCTCAAGCCAATCCTCCAGAATCAAAAGTTTCAGGAAAGAAAGAAGGATCAAGAGGCCCAGAATGAGAAAAACTATTTCACAAGACTCAAATCTTAAAAATTTTGAGACATGGAAAAAAAGTAAATAAATGTGCATTGGGGTCATTGAATCTCCTAACTCCTCATCCTGACTTCCAACATATAACCCAGTTTGTAATTTTACTTGTTAAGTGTCTTTGAAATACCTATACTTACTTCCATCACTACTCATTGCCACTTCAGTTCAACCTCCTAACATCAAGGGTCAATGCTACTATGACAGCCTCTCATGGGGATTTTGGCTTCCATTCTTGCCTCCCTCCAACTTTAGAGCCAAAGTTATTGTTTGGAACAACATGATCATGTCACTCAGGTCTTACAATATTTCTCACAGCTTCTAGGATAAACACAAACCTTTAATACAGCCTCAAGCCTGGAGGGTTTGACTTCCACCTTCCACCTTCTTTTCCAGACTCACCCTAGACTTATACTCCCCTTTACTTCTTCACCTCTGACCATAAGTAGCATTCTTTCAAGTCTTTCCATATTGGGTGAGTCCCCTTTTGTCACAGGCCACTCACAGAGGCTGAGCCCTATGTCTGAAATGCTCTTCTACTCTGACTTTATCTAATTAATTACTATATATTTGTCAGATTCCTGGTAACAGCCAAGTCCTAGCATTCTCTAAGCTGATTATTTCACATATCTCTTAACACAACACCAGGTTGTGGTAGACAGAAGAGTGGGCCCTCATCTTAGGCACCTGTGAATATATTACTTTATAGAAGTTAGAGTAGGGACGCCTGGGTGGCTCAGTTGGTTAAGCAGCTGCCTTAGGCTCAGGTCATGATCCCAGTGTCCTGGGATTGAGTCCCACATTGGGCTCCTTGCTCGGCGGGAAGCCTGCTTCTCCCTCTGCCTGCCACTCAGTCTGCCTGTCTCTCTCTCTAACAAATAAATACAAATAAAAAAATCTCAAAAAAAAAAAAAAGGTAGTGTAGGTAGAGGGGACTTCTGATATGATTAATTTCAAGACTTTCAGAGGGGAAGATTAGTTTGGATTATCCAGGTGGGCCCAATCTAATTGCATGACTCATTAAAAGCAGAGGAGTAAATCAGTGAAGTCACATGGGGGAAGAAGGAGAGATTCAATGTGTGAGAGGGACATTCCTGCCTTTGAAGATGGAAGAAAGGGGTCATCAACCAAGGAATACAGGTGGCTTCTAGAAGCTGGGGTCAGCCTCCAGATGATACCCAGCAAAGAAATGAAAACTCAGTCCAATAACTGCAAATAAATGAATTCTGAAAATAACCTTAATGAACAGAGAATGGAGTCTTCCATAGAACTTGCAGAGAGGAACACAGCCTGCTGATATCTTGATTTTAGTCCATGAGACCATCACAGACTTCTCACCTACAAAACTAAGATAATGTTTCTTCTGTTTGAAGCCACTAAGTTTGCAATAATTTGTAATGGTATCAATAGAAAACTAACAGGCACACAGTAGATAGTAATAATAAGATTTTTTAAAAATTCCTACCTGTACTGAAATACTGGAAATGTAAAATGTTTTATATATTATTTCATTTAATTCTCACAGATAGTTTGTGAATTTGATGTTAATCTCTTCATCTTAAAAAAAGACTGATTTATTTAAGAGAGAACACGTGCAAACAGGGGAGAGGGGCAAAAGGAGATGGAGACTCTCTAGCAGATTCCTCACTGAGTGAGGAGCCCCAAGTGGGACTCAATCCCAGGACCTGAGATCATGAGCTGAGGTGAAACCAAGAGTTGGATGTCCAACCAAATGAGCCACCAGATGCCCCAATTTCTCCATTTTTGAGAAGATAGGACTAAGACTAAACGTATTTTATCAAAAGTCACCCAGTTTTTGTCCTGACTTGTCTGACTCCAAAGCTGAAATTTTCCTCTACCACACTATATCTCTACTACTAAAAATATCAACTTATATACTGCTTGTGAATCATTTTGTATTTACATTATCTCCTTAGTCCATCTCCTTGCTATTCTAAAATCACCTGGCCCTGCAGAATGAAGGAGCATGTATTTTATAAAATATGTGTTACAAAGCTAAAAATAGCTTGTGTAACAACAATAAGTAAAATTCATTAAACACTATGTGCCTGGTACCATTCTAAACACCCTACACATGTTAACACGTTTAGCCCCGATACTAGTTTGACAGCAATTACTCTGATTTACTCCCCACTGTCATTTTTTTTGCTTAAGAGCATTTTGTTTTTTCATAATTGTAGAGTCATGTTAAGCTAAACCTTTGATATCATTATGGAAGAATTGGTTGAATATTTGTATTGTTACTAAGTTTTCAGATCAGCAATATAACATACATAACAAAAAATTAGCAGACTGTTTCACATCTTGTATCTTTTCTGTTCTGAGAATTGTATTTTTTAAAAATCCAAGTTATATTTGAATAATAAAGTGAGATATGTTTAAATGGCAACAGATGTCTATAGAGGAGATATGTTGTCCAGATGCATGACTCCCTGGAAATACATTAAACTTGTTAATGTTTAATCACAACTTAAGGTGTTAATTGGTACAGCAAAGAATTCTTTCAAGTAAAAGTGTTTTTATTGCTTTGCACATGTATATTAAAATAGCAATTAGATAGCATAGAAAATGAACACATGATTTTATTGGTATGCATTTAAACTATACCAAATTGTAAAAGTTCTTTTAATATTTTCATACTGCTGACCTTTGACTTTATTTTTAACATACTATCTATAAACTTAGAGGCATTTTTATCATTAAATTTGAAATTCATTATTTCCATATGCGTACATATAGATAATCACTCTAAAAATTTGCCCATCTCATGTAGAGTGGAGACCAGAGTTACCAATGTTGACTATCAAAAAAAAAAAAAAGGTGCTTTACCTCAAGTATTTTCTGTCAATATTCTTTCTCACAATTATTGTACATTCAGTAGCACTCATTTCCTCCTCTTTTTCACACACCTTTTTTGCTCCCAGCTTCCTTTACCTAACTAGACTGTCCTTTTCTCTACTTGACAAATCAGAGCTAAGTGTTCTTGATCCAGCTACACTGGATCAGCTACACTTGAATGCTACACTGTCAGGGAAAATGTCCAGGCACTTACCACATTTATCTGCTTATATGTCCCCACCAAGTGAGCATCTGGAAGTCAGGGACCAAGAGTCAGTCACTTCTAAATCCCTAGAATCTGTAGTTGCTTGTGCATACACAGTATATACATAACACAAATATTGGTCAAGTAAGTGCTTCATGGAAGAATTACAGTGTATAAATGTATTTATCCATTCATACTTTCATTAGTTCAACAGAAATGTACCAAGGACTTCTCAGATGCCAACCAATTCATGGTTTACTAAAGATACCATGAAGATAATGGCACAGCCCTGACCTTAGGAGGTGATTAGTCTTGGGAAAACCTAAGAAATCATCACACAGTGTGACAGGTTCCTTAATGAAGGTTTGCTAGTGTTTCCTGGGAAAAGGAATTTATTTAACTCAAATTGACTCTTTCCTATTAGATAACCTGGAGTAGGTGCTTGTCTCCCCTATCTAAGGTTTTTACCTATATCAAAAAGGATTAAGACCATATATATATAAGGTTTTATGTACTTCTCATTTAATCACATATATATGTGATTCATTTAATCACACATACACACACACACACACACACACACACACACACATGACTTAACTAAAACTGGAAACTTAAAATGCTTTACGTTAAAGATTCCATGAAACACAAAAGGGGGCATTTTAGGATGAACAAGAGTGACCATCTCTACCATTGTTCACATATGCAGGATATGAAGACCTACTCCAACCACCTGCAACATTTCTCCACCAGGCTTGCAAATTAGTAGGGCTTAGGAGTTATTCTCAATAGCAGTGGGGGCTGTGAATTAGCTCCTCTGACTGGGCATACCTGGGGAACATTTACACCTGAACTAGCTTTGCTCTATGGGCAATCATCTCTGTCTGCTTGATGGTCTTATTGAGATACACAGCTTCCAGGTGCTCTCACCAGCCCTGTTTGGCCATACATACTAGTTTCAGCAAATTCCAGAAGACTGAAATTTTATCAAGTATCTTCTGACCACAATGATATAAAACTAGAAATTACTAACAAGAGGAAAACTAGAAATTACTAACAAGAAAATTTATGAACACATAGAAACCAAACATTCTCCTGAAGAACCAATGGATCAAAAAAGAAATTAAAGAATAAAGTTTCTTAAGACAAATATGGAAAAACATATACAAGAATTTATCAGATACAGTTCAAAAAGGGAAGTTTATAGTCATAAATGCCTACCTTAAGAATAAGAAAAGATCCCAAATGTTTAACTCCACACTTTAGGAAACTAGAAAAAGAAAGAATCAGCTCAAAGTCAGCACAAGAAAGGAAATTATATAGAGAAGAAACAAATGAAATAATTACCAGAAAAACAACAGAAAACATTAACCCATCTGAAAGTTGCTCTTTTGAAAAGCTAAAGTTGACAAACCTTTAGCTAGACTAACCAAAGAAAAAAAGGAGTAGACTCAAATCAACAAAATTATAAATGAAAAAAGAGACATTACAGCTGAAACCACAGAAATGCAAAGGATAAGAGGCTACTGTGAACAACTATACACCAACAAACTGGATAATAAAGAAGAAATGGAAAAGTTCTCAGAGACATGCAAACTACCAAGACAATCAGGAAGAAATAGAAATTCTGAACAGACCAATCACTAGTAATGAATTAGTAATCAGTAATCTCTTGACAAAGACAAGCCCAGGAACAGATGGTTTCATGGCTGAATTTTATCACACATTTTAAGAAGAATTAACATCAATCCTTTTCAAAGCCTTCCAAAAGATCAAAGAGAAAGGAAATACTTCAAAATGGTTTCAACCCTGATATCAAAGCCAGAAAAGGACATTACCAGAGAAGAAAATCTGCAGGTTAATAACCTTGATGAATATAGATGCCAAAGTTTTAATAAAATACTGGAAAATCAAATTCAATAGCCCATTAAAGGGATTGTTTATCATAACCAAGTGGGATTTCTTCCTGGAATGAAATAAAGACAGTCTAATAGTCACAAATCAATCAGTGTGATGCATCACATTAAGAGAATGAAAGAAAATAATCATGATCTAAACAGATGCAGAAAGGCATGTGACATATTTCAACATTTTTACTTTTATTTTTTATACTTTGATTTTATTAAATATATTTTATTAAATTTTTTAAATATTTTATTGTTATTTAAAACTCGTGGGGCACCTGCATGGCTCAGTGGGTTAAGCCTCTGCCTTCGGCTCAGGTCATGATTGCAGGGTCCTGAGATTGAGCCCCGCATTGGGCTCTCTGCTCAGCGGGGAGTCTGTCTCCCCTTCACTCTCTGCCTGACTCTCTGCCTACTTGTGATCTCTCTCTGTGTCAAACAAATAAAATCTTAAAAAAAAAAAAACTCTTGACAAATTAGATATAGAAGGAATGTATCTTAACATAAAAAGGCCATCTATGACAAACCCACAGATAACATCAAACTCAATGGTGCAAGGTTAAGAGATTTTTCCTCCAAGATCAAGAACAAGACAAAGGTGCCCCTTCTCACTATTCCTTTTCAACATAAAAAAGTCATACTTCACTTTATCAGGCTTGCTGTACTGTACTTTGCAGATGTTGGTTTTTTACAAATTGAAGGTTTGTGGTAACCCTGTGTCAAGCATATCAATGCCCTTTTACCAA